>JAODKC010000047.1:15725187-15736496 GCA_026777985.1 Mormyrops attenuatus | reverse complement strand
AAGGGTGCAACATAGGGCTACAAAAATGATTCCTGGTCTTAGAGGAATGTCTTATGAGGAGAGGTTAGCTGAGCTGAGCCTGTTTAGCCTCGAGCAAAGGAGACTAAGGGCGGACATGATCCAGGTATATAAGATTCTAATACTTCATGATGCTGTTCAGCCAAATGGCTATTTCAATATTAGTTTAAATACAAGAACTCATGGCCATAGGTGGAAATTAGCTGGAGAACATTTTAAAATGGATTAGTGTGTAGTTAGAGTATGGAATAGTTTTCCTGCTAGTGTAGCGCAAGCTAAAACCCTAGGTTCCTTTAAATCAGAGCTAGATAAGATTTTAGCAGCTCTGGGCTATTAGTTGAGTTCTCCCCAAACGAGCTTGACGCGCCGAATGGCCTCCTCTCGTTTGTAAATTCCTTATGTTTTTATGTTGATGGGTCAGCTGCAGTAACCTTGTGTTCACACCCCTATGATGTGCTTCAAGTTCCTTACTTGTGGGTCTTAAGTCCTCCAGAGCTCATGGTGACATAATGTCATTCATTTCACATGCCATTGCCAAGACTGGTCCTGTGCAAGGAAGCCATATAGAAGATCCACGTGGAACGGAAACCGTGCCTCAAAACACGCTTTGATGTGTTATAAACATCATTTACGTGAGATGGATGCAAGAACAACATATACATATATCACACTCTACTAAAACAATAACACCTGATAGGGTAATGTGTGTCTGAGTCCCTTCTGAACTCCTTGAAGGTTCTGGTGTGCACAGATACTTCATGGCACGCAAGTACAATTCAGAGTATTTGCAGCTGCCAGTGCTTGTGTCACATTCCAAAACACAACGGAGGAAGGAACAGGAATAAGGGCAAACAATAAGGGGGTTATTTAGGGAAACTGAACAGGAGAAACAAAAGGCAAAGCTAACAACGGTGGAACGTACAGGAGCACATACACAGGAGGTGACATCAATGGCCGGACTGGGGAGCACAGGACTGGGAGAGACTCTTATACATCACTGATGAGGGAGCAGACGAGGGGCAGCTGGAGTGAGGCATATGAGGGCTGAAACGAGAGGTAAGACAAATTAGTAACAGGTGTGGCTCATTAATGCAGGGCATGACAGTTTGGAATTAACGTAACAAATGTAGCAAAGAATCTCACATTCACGGGGAAGTTCCCTGCAAAACTGCAGACAGTCATGCATTTCATGGGGATAACATTTTAATTAGTATAACGAGCCTTTGTTTTGTTTCCAAAAATTAAAAAAGCAGCTTTTCTTCTTACATTTAGCTGATTAATCTGCTTGTATCTATTTCGCTGCATTCCTTTCATACAGCAGGGGTACTATTCAGTATCGATACTGCCTGCCTATCAAAGGAGTTCCTTCCTTGTGCTATTAGCTTAGTGCCCTTGCTGACTTTTTTATGATTGATGCAGGACGGGGCTGATCAGGAATTCGAGAGAGAGTCTGAAGTGTGCCGGAAGCCACATGATGAATATCGCTGTCAGACAAGTCGCAGAGAAATAAATCCGTTCGTTTCCACTCCAAATTCTGTGCTACATCCCTATTATCCCGCTAATGGAATCCAGGGATGTGTCCAAAAGTGCTCAGTCACAGATCGGGGGTGGGGGAAATAAAGTTAGTATGCTTCACAAAACCTCCAAATTGCATCACAGTGGGGTCAAAGAGAGACAGAAAGCTGATGTCACAGGAGAAGCGTGACATTCGGTTGCCGATGCATGCTTTCCGGGAGCGTGGAAGTCAACAAAATGGAGAAAAAGGCAAACGATCGATGTAAACTGCCTGGTCGGGGCGGGTGCTACAGGTGTGGCACGGACCGGGGACAGGCATGGCCAGCATAAGCGGACCGCCCGTTACAGACCCAAGAGCCCGGCTCAGGGAGTGAACTGATCAAGTCCTGGGGGTTCCGGGGTCTCAGCTACAATCTCACCGCAGGTAACCATGGCAGCCTCATCCGACTGCCCGACAGGCCACAGCATCTGGAAAAGAACATCGTACGTGGGGTGGGGGCAGCTCAGCCAGACCAGTCTCCGCCATTTCAGGGCTGGGGGGTCTGATGCGGCTTCACGATTGGCGTCTGAATAACGACGCCCACGCTCGACTTCGATTCACGCGGCTTATCGCCTTAATGACAGATTAAAGATGGAAAAAAACAGCCTCTTTAATGCGCCTGCATTTGCATAAATTAATCGTACCTTGTTAGGGCAGGTCTGTAAAATCACACGGTGCGCCTCCACATGGCAACTACAGATGACGTTTTCAGCTCGCAATTAGTGTCAAGCCATGGAGTAGAAGTACTCAGCATACACATAAAATACTGACTCATCGCACCCATTGTTTGATATTACGTAACATAAACATTGGCGTTTGAAAATTACACGCAAGGGACGCTGCTTTCTAACAGTGTAAAGCCAGAATCTGCATAATTATAATAAGTTTATTGGCTGAAAAAAATGTTCCTGCTGACTTTAAACACACCATTTCCACCAGCAGCTCCTGTAGGCTCTTCACAAAGCAACCGCGAGAAAAGAAAGCTAGACCCCTGTGTTCCAGATCGTCCCCGTTGTCACGGTGCCCTGTGATGGAGGAGTCTGAGAACTTCCGTAGGTGGCTGAAGATCTGAAGATCTTGAGGGTGCTGGATCAGCCCTTTTCTTTGTCACCGGGACCACACAGAAAGTGCTGCTGGCTCCGGGAGGGAGAGAGCAGGTGCTGCCGCCCCCACAGAGCTGGGTGGCAGGTCCTTCACACCCCGGGGCTGAACCCTACAGGCCCCCCCTGCAGGCCACCCCCCCGCAGGCTTTCCTGTGTACAGCTCTCTCCTCACCTGGTCTCTCTCACAGACAGCCCGCAAAGTGGGGTCAGGGTGAAGACCTAGTGCGTCTTCGGTGGGGGTGTCACAGAGAGGTGTGAAGGTTGTGGAGGGGGGCAGGGGCAGTGAGGAGTCCAACCCCCCCCTGGCAGCGCAGTGTATTGGTGTAGCCTCCTTCATTCACCTCCTCCACATGCTTATGGGTAAGGGGTAGGAGGGCAAAGCAAGATTAAAGGCCCATGAAATGAAAGTGTGGAGATGGTCTGCTCACCATAGAATGTATTGCCTGTCGTGACTGCAGCGTCTGCTGGTGTGGGGGGGGGGGGCATGCACAGCTGAAACAGTGGAACGTGAAAACTCGCAAGGCGTGTAATACATCCGCAGTCCCAGAGGGCGGTTCCACATTTGGGTCACGGAATGGTGATGCATGTCGGCTCGCACCGTGCATCCCTACAGTGTTTATACTCACCATGGCTCCTGGTCAGGGCTGAGAGCTCGTCTGTTTTATCTGTTGGACACATCAGTTGCCCCTGATAGGAGACGGGTAAGGACTGCACATTCTCCCCTTCCATTCCCGCTCATTCCCCATCAGCTCCAGATTTGGCACATGGAGAGAAAGACATGTGAGTCTGGAAGCAGAAAAGTGACCCGAGCAAAGTGCATAAAATGTTACAGAATCTGTGTCCTATATATACATAAAACAACAACCAAAAACAGAGGATGTGGGAGCTGCTGTAGCAGGGGGCCAACCACTGGGGGCAGCGTCTCATACATCCATTGTCCAAACCACTTATACTTCTTGGTCACAGGGGGGCCGGAGCCTATCCCGGAAGCTACGGGCATGAGGCCGGGAACAACCCAGTACAGGGGGCCAGCCCATCGCAGGGCAAACTCACACCTTTGGGCAATTTAGTAACTCCAATTAGCCTCAGCATGTCTTTGGACTGTGGGGGGGGAAACTGGAGCACCCAGAGGAAACCCCACGACAACATGGGGAGAACATGCAAACTCCACACACGGAACCCGGACGGAGACTCGAACCCGGGTCCCAGAAGCGTGAAGCAACAGTGCTAACCACTGCACCACCATGCCACTCCCGTGTCTCATTAAAAAGGTAATATTAAATAACACAAACAGCTAATTAAGACTAATTATTATTACTATTTATAAGGTGTGATCTGCCTCAGTCATGACAACATGGCACGGAGGCTTTGCCAACGCGCCCCTTGCCTTCTGCTAGCCACATTGCTAACGTGAGGAGTCGAGGGGGCAAAATTCCAGGCCGCAGGTGAGGAATCGGCGCTCCCACCCTTTCTGTCCCCCGCGGTCCAGGAACCGTCCAGCACTCATGCTGAGACCGGCGCCTGCGTCGTGCCCAGGGCCCGCAAATACAATGTTCGTTTTGTTTACTTCCCCAAAGCTGATTCCACACGTGGGGGGCGGGGGGGGGGGGGTGAGACGGTGCCGTGGGACACAAGCTTTCCGGAGTGAGTATGTCCTAGCGCTGCACACCCGCATGGGTCCGGGCCGCTAACGATACCATAAAGACCCCTCGCGGTGGGATTACTTCCCTGACAATTCCCTACAAGCCGCGTTCGGGGCGCCTCCTTTCTCTGCTGCCATCTTGCTCCCGGACGCTCTACCGTGTCTTACAAAGCTATTAGGATCTTCCTCAGGCTCCCCTCAGCCAAAGAGCCCCCGGTCCCAGTTGGCGACGGTTTGTGCTGTATAATAGTGGCAGAGGGGGCTTTTTATTATGCTTATTATGGCAAGTCAGAGAGGAAGCAGGGGTCTTCGCGACCATCTTGCTTTAACCCCCAGCTGTACGGTAATAAACAGAATCTATACAACGTTTATTCTTCGAAACCATTTGTAAAGGGCATATAAAATCCCATTTGACGGCGTTATAGTGCTATTGCCAATATCCTGCATAGATCCACCAAGAAGCGATAATCCGAAGCTGACTGTTTATCAATTATTTCTGATTTTTTCACGTCCTGGATGTCGAGGCAGAACTGGAGCCCAAGCGGGTATCGTTGTTTTTCTGGGGATGTAATTTAGAAGTTTTCATTTTAGCTAAATCAAAGTTAGCAATCAGAGCTACTCCATTTATATCGCCAAATTGTTGTCGGGGGGGGGGGGGGGTGATGGACACGAGTAGCAGAACCCGAAAAAAAAACATAAAAATGAAAAGGAGCAAAACAGCTCATTACACGGCTTTAATTTTCAGCAGAGCGGCGAGACACCAGAAGTGTAGTAGAGAAAAAAAAATTGTCATCTGGCAAATTCCCTGGGTAGCCATCCTGTTGGGCCTAAGTGCAGAGCCTATGTATACGATTTAGAAACGCCTGCGGGAGAGCTGATAAGGGGTTATACATATTCAGGTTATCTCATGCCTACCCTTTTTTATGCTGGAAAAAGGTATATATTTCATTCTTGATAAAAAGGTAGCCTTGCTCTTTATGTAACGGTAATGAATGACTGCAGGTGAATACCTATTTACGCCGTCAGGACCCAGAAGACACAGACCTGAGACTTTCCAGGCTCCCGGTACCTCAGGCTGCTGGCCCGCAAGATGGTTCCTCCATATGTTCTCCTCGGAAAATGCCGGTGATGTAAGCTCCCCGCTTCTTTTAAGGCTGCGAATGACCCCTAATGTGACGCCGGCCCACCAGTCTTAGAGGGTGTGCACACACCGTGAGAAACAGAGCCACATTCCGCCCGGCTCCAGTTTTCTTGGCAGGTGATGGCGTGTGAAATTTACAAAACAAAAAAAGAAATAAGGGGAAAGTCAAGCTTGGAATGTCGCCTGCGAAGACCCCCGCGGCCAAGGAGGTGGTACGGTCCGGATGTGAGGCACCTCCAGCCAAATCCTCGTACTCCGATGGTGGCATGCCGGCATTTTCTGGGCAGACAGGGTCAGATTCCTGCCTGCAACATTCCGGTCATGTTTGTAGCAGCTCAAACTGCCGTGAAGACAGATTCCTGAACCTATCCCCCCATTAATTGAACGAATTGTAAGCGTCGGATGGGAGTTCGACGGGACGGCGACCCAACTTGTGCGGAGTATGATTAGCAGTGTGTTTTACCACCATCCTATCAACATTGTATTCTTAAGCCATTCCAATGAGGTCCTACAAATATCATCGCAAAAAACTATTAACAAAGTCATATAAGTCGCATTCTGCATGGCTGTTTTTCACCACGGTGGAACCTGGGCCTTGCCGATTCCACCCTGTGGCAGCAGGATGCCAAAGATACAGCACCCCTTACATCCGACCTGTTCCCCCAAGCAGTACAGAGACCCGTTAAACCCATTAGTATAGCACCAAAGGACCCAGGTCAATTAAACCGCCGTTACTCAAAGTACGGCTAAGTAATAAAGGCTAAAGTCGGAAGCGTCGCTTAATTTAATCAGACCCGTAGGCCAAATATAGCACACCTAGTTAAAGAAGGAATTATGGACAATATGTGTGTCATCTGCAGACAGTTTCATACTGTAGGTACATCTCTGAAGGCCCCTGGCACCAGCTGACATCAAATTATGTCCAAATATTTTGAGCGTACACATGCTCATAATCATTACTGGTATTTGCTGATGCAAATTTTCACTCACTCGCCCACGACTGACCGGATAATCAAAATGAGAGACACAACCGGCGTTCGAAAAAGAAACGGTACGACTCGGGTAAACAGGCGGAGTCGGAAACGCAGATGTTCAGCCGTAATTAACTTTCGTTTTCAGACTGGCGGAGCGTCTCAATAAGCGTGGATTAAAGTCCGTATTTGCTCTGCCGCCAACCATGGAGGGGAACGGCTCGGAAGACGCAGGCCTGGGTCGCAGGCCTTAAATCATTTTACGGGATCTTCTGTCATCTGTCTCCTGCACCTCGCGGAGAGCCACGGGTGGAGCGACCCCTACATCCGGAATTAGCTCACCTAATGCCTGTGCATGAGAACCTTTAGCAGACAGACAAACCCATCTGGATAATTAAACTGATACCCGGACAGCCAAATGGGGGGCTTTGGACCTCCATCCGGTTTTTAGGAAGCGGAGGAGGTGTGCAAGAAGCTTTAGCAGGAGCAGGAGTCTGTCTGACGAGCACGTGATGACGGAGAGACTCAGTGACTCATTTCCAACACTAAGCGGGTCGTCTGCTATGCGCTCGGGTGACTTTTCTCACATCAGGGAACAGAAGCGCACGACAGCGGCACTGCGAGGCCCAGCTTCCCGATTTTTGACTGGCGGATGTGGGATGGAACAGGACAACAAAAAGCCTTCTGATTGGCAACCGTAAAATTTCTGTCTCGGCGAGAGCAAGCGAAGAGAGGTACAAGCGTGCATCCCTGCTGTGTCCAAAATGGGGGGGGGGGAATCTGCTCCGGGGTTACCACGGAAACACAACACCGGTATATACATACTGCTGTGTGATCCTATCCCTTGTTGCTAGTATAAGAATGATCGTGGTCACATGACCCTTGAGATGGGCACACAATGTATGTGTGTTTCTGTAATTATCACTAATAACCAATCAATATATCACTTTGCCCAAATTGCACTGAAACGGGATAGCCTTTAAACCTGCAGCCTGAAGTCCACTAGTGGAGAAATTCCTGTGTAAATTTAGACCTTCAAACAAAACGTATAATGTTAATACTCTTAGGTGGGTAGGTGTTGCTGAGGGTAGCAGCGATGAGCGCTTTTTGTGTGAGTATATTTGGTCTGCTGTTTGTTTTTTGCTTGCCCTTGTCAGTCCTTGGACTGTAGGACACACTCTCTGTGGGAGAGGCCTGGGCACTGAGGACACTGTCTCACTTCTCTCCCTGAACGCTTTCCTCAGGATATCGGAAATGAAAACTGGAAGCTTCCCTAACGTTGCCATTCCACTTTAAGTGACGGCTGTCACGGACGGAATTCGAGGAGAGATCCTGGAGCCTGTCTCACACGCCTCCGTCCGATATCCGAGCGGAATCCTAACGAGCTGTTTCATCCCTCCGCAGGCCTGTTATAAAATTCCCGATTGCGAGAGTGGGTCCAGCAGCCAGCCCCATGTTCTTATTAAATCCACTGTTTAGTTTGGCAGCCAAGCGACCCGCCACACATACATGCTAGCTTCAGTCTCCTAAAAGGCTTTTCTAATCTTTTCTTACCTTATATTACCAGCATGTGCCTGAACTACAATCTTAACGGGAAAAAGCAGCCTACTAAATTTTTATGCTGAAACATTTCTGCCCCCTGTCATCCCTCCCAATTAGACGTCTGGTCTCCCTGCAGCATCAGCAAGACTCTGGTGAGATAAGATAACATCCGATAGCCTATTAAAGAATAACACTGCGGTCATATAACGCCATTTATTAAAAATCCATTGGCAGAAACACAATTATCTGCGCAAGTCTGACCAACCGATACGATTATGGTGTGTTCCACCCTCAGACTGTCAGGGTCAGCTCCTGTTGTTCCCAGTCTTTCGTGTCCCTTCTCCGTTTGGCCAGCAGGCGTTGCTGGCCATCCTGTCCCTCCTGTCAGTCTTTGTGTTTGCCCCTGCTCCCCGTCAGCTGCATGGCTCGACATGTTGAGCATGCGGCTGCCTGTGAACTCCTCTGTCTTGTATTCGAATCCCATTTCTTCTGTTTTGTATATTCTTCCTAGTGTTTCCTTTGTATCAGTTTAGTCCTGTGATTTGTATTCAGTTTTGGTTTCTTGCTTTGTGCTTTAGTTGTGTTGTCTTTGTTATTCCCAGTGTTAGATTCTGTTTTCCTTGTTTCTTTGTCAGTTCTTAGTTTCCCTGTTTAGTTCCTTGAGTTAATTATTAGTGTCACCTGCTGCCTGTTTTACTAGTCCTTGTTAATTGTTTTCACCTGTCCTGCGTTATCCTTGTTAGCCTGTTGTATTTAAGTTCCTGATCCCGTTCTGTTCCCTGCCCCATTTTTAGTTAGTCTTTGTTTATCCCTTTTTTGTTTTTGACCCCTGGTGGTCCATTTGTTTTTGTAGTGTTCCTAGTGTTTTCCGTTTGTTAATAAACCCGTTTCCCTGCAAGCCTGGCCCTAACCCTAACCCTAACCCTAACCCTGCAAGTGGGTCGTCCACATTCCCTTCCTGCCTGCACCAGGCCTCGTCCTCGTGCCCAAACCACCCGAGTCCGTGACACAAACTTGTGTGAAAATTTTCGGCCATTAATGTTTATTATGTGTGTTAATTTTAACTTTCCATATTCATTTTAAGTAAAGTAAGTAAATTCCATTACTGTGGACTTTTTGGACGCGAAAATTCTTCATTGGATTACATGAGGACTGAGTGAGTTTTGGTTCCCAATACTGTGCCATATGATGATTCATATATAAAGATTGAATTTAGGTCATTGGTGGTCTCACCTAAAAAGCACAAGAAAAATGGACTGCGTGAGTTTTGGAAATTTGCTCTTCAATTATGGTTTAGGGAGCAGTTTCGGAATGTATGCCATGTGCTGTTAACTAGCAGGACAATTTATAAAGTTACTTAAGCATTTCGTCTTAATCTATACTCGTCATCTATTATAAATGCCTTATGATGAAGTACTCCTATAACTTCATTTATAATGTTTTATGCGAAGTATGGCAGCTCTTAAAATTACCGTTATTTTTATGCTTGAAATTTTAATAACTTAAAACAAATTAGGCAATTGAGTCAACCTCCTGTTGTCATACAAAGAAAATTCCCACTTCTGAGGTCCAGCTAGCTGAAAGCGTTAATTTAGCTCATTAACTTGTTCATTTAGCTGAGGTCATTAGTAAGAGCGAAATCCAGGTCATCTCTACACGACCACACATTTACTGCCACTGGCAGTTTACAAAAACAATGCCTAATCTTAAGAAACCGCTTCCCTTGTCTCCCAAACTGCATACCGAAACCGGACTCTTACCCCAACCTGATAAAATCTCTCCCTTTCGACAGGTAATAAGTAACAAGGCTCAAACCCAATTGGCTCGCACGTGCCACACTGGCATCTGGGTCAATCAGATTAAAAGACGCTGAGTGTCTGTTGAATAAAACATCGGGATCATTCCGAGGAAATGCTGTCTGCAGAAGTCAGTCTTGGGGTGATTTTGCCAGGAGATTTACAAGTCAATGACAGTACAATGGAGCGCGAAAGCAGAACAGGATGACTAGTTGTTTTCCAAGTAAATGTTTATAAGGGGGAAACAGGCGAGGATTTGGACGCCGCTATATCATCCCACACTTATGTTCTCTATGACCTTTCGCTCCCACTGGCAGCAGAGTAAATTTGTCCTGTATCTACACACAGAGAGGCTGGACATTCCTGATCCTTGTGGTGCTTTAGGGCTGTACTTGAGGCCAAGCGAAGTTAATAATGCAGCTAGGTTTGTGCCGGGTAACCCCCTCGGGTTTTACGCGGGATTGTTTTTGACAGCGCTGTGCTCATGCCCCCGTCAGAAATAACCGCCGCCTCTCATATCCCGTTTGAAACGGCGTCCGACGCCATGGCCTGAGACGGGCGGCACTGGCCGACAAAACTCAATGAAGAAAAAAACATCTCACAACTGAAGTTAATTGAAATTTTCTGTCATTCATTAACTGGCGGACACAATGCGGAAGACGTCAAGGCAACGAAATGAAAAAGCGGGCAAAAACGAAAGTGGCAAAACGTAAGACCGCGGAACGTGACTGTGCAGTAATGACACATCATACACTCCCTCAGTATCTCCATGAATTTCTATATTACCACCAGCGTGAGAAATATACCCAGTAGACGACGGATTCGTAAGTCATCCTGAAGATTCATTTTCTGCCATGTTTTCTGAGTTTTTTCCAAGCCCTCTATTGATCTTGTTTACTATGCTGTCAAGGTGTTTAAGGAAGCGTGCTAGCACCTCCAGTAATCTTCCCCAAATTAAGGATGATTCTGGTCCTGAGTAGCCGTTCATCACCGTCTAACACCGTCACGGCATCCTGCATTTCCATCACGCCGTCCCCCGCGAGGATCTCGCCTCTGATGGCTCGGAGCGACGCGGTTTGTACAGATGCCCATCTCTATTGCCGCTTAAGTGAAAAGCTTGCGGGTTTTTTATCTGCAATTTGGTTGTAAATCGCTATCGGTCCATTTTTCACCCTTTTATCAGCCCTCACTCATCGCCGGGGTATTTATAATATTTAATCACCCGCAGATTCAGCGTTTGCCAAACACATTCGTTTCAGCGTTGTTTACTGCTGTTTCACGTCAGACCCAGAGTCGGAGTTTCTGTAATTGGTATGTTCAGGGTGTAAACAGTTACCCCGAGATAGCCTAACTTCAGATCAGAGGATTCGTGCATAAGACCGGCTCTGCGCGGGACAGCGAGCAAAACCGACTGGGGGGGGGGGGGGTTGACGGGTGCCGAGGTGAGCTTAAGTCGGTAGGAAGGACGCCAAAAATAAAAGCTGGCATTTAGGCTTCCAGAAAGTGGGGAAGAAATGGGAAACACACAGGAAAACAGATTT
>JAODKC010000047.1:15703013-15725087 GCA_026777985.1 Mormyrops attenuatus | reverse complement strand
CTCGCCACCCCCCCCCCGCCACTCCGCCCCCCACACCCCGCCCCCCCCCCGCCAAACCCCCCGCACACCCCCCGCGCGCGGGGGCCACGGCCCCCGGGGGGGGGGGACTTTAAATACAGAAGCTGGTTTGAAATGCTAATGAGACTCAGGTGAAGTGCAGGAGTCATGCATGTGTAATTAACGTAGAATGAGGGTGTCGCATTGAGCAAATGCCTAAACATACAGTATACATTAAGAAACACTACTTAGTGGGAGACGGTCAATGAACACCATCAATCTTGCTCAGCGAGTGAAAATAAAGATGGTAAATTAAAACGAGCTGGGCCAGACAGGCAGCTCACAGATGGATAAATCTGTCGCCGTCTTCTTGGCTCTCTGTCTGGTCTGGTGAGGTTCCCTCTCATTCTCCATTTAGTTGCTGCCCATTAACAGTCACCTACACCCCTCGCCCTCCTCATTCACTAACTTACATGGGCAGCAGGTGGCGTGACGGTTAAAGCCCATGGATTTGTGACTGATTTACCGCCTGGGAAAGGTCCGTAACCCGAATCGCCCCAGGGAAACATTCAGCTGGTTAAACGGCTTGGGTGACACACATCAGCAAAGGGGCTAATTGTAAGGATGCTAATTTTGTTTGTTACAGTCAGCAGGCAGCTCTGTGACCTCAGACATTCATCACATGTCTGGCCCTTCCAAGCGCACCCCCTCCCCACCAGAATAAAAGGATCATCTCAGTCGGAAAGGATCATCCAGGGCCAATGGAAGACTGCAAACTCTGGCATTCCTCTTCCCTGTAACCCCTGTATCTAATACACAGTTTAATTGGTGGAAAATGTATATTTTTATTATAATTTTAAATGCTTAATGGACCCTTTCATCTCAGGAGGAGCTTAAAAAGGTTATTTTACTGAGCCAGTTCAAGCTAAAATGCTTCACTCATGGGTGGTGGATTGGCTCACTGTATATCTCAAGGGTTGTGGGTTCGAGTCCCCCCACTGGCTCTGGGTGTGTTGACAAGTGCATGTTTCTCCTGCAGGTACTCTTGTTACCTCCCACAGACCTAGCTAGGTGGATTTGTGCCTAACATGCGCCCTACGTCAGACTCTCCCCTACCCATAGCTTCCTATAATAGGTTCCAGGCTCACTGTGACTCTTCACTGGATAAGTCGCACCCGGAACGATTTTTCCTACCAATTACCTCAGCCAGCTCCTCCACTTACAGCTACACCGACTGCTAGATGCTCAGCTAAACGAATCCATTTCATTGGCTGTCTGAATACCATGTGACAGTAATCACCTCAGATGGAGCAACAGAGTGTATCGCTCCCCTGACTGATGGCCGCGTTGCCGTGTTACAGACCGCTGCTAACAGTGCGTGTCTAACGCTCCTGTACACATCTCCACGCCTGTGCTGAGGTGATTATACGGCAACACTTTACGTTAAGTGACGTCTATAAAGACTCGGCATTTATAAATATACGAATAAGACTGCCACACGCAAGGCTGAATTCAGCCATGTTGCTGAAATCGGTCATGTGCTTCTGTGTTTATACGAGCTTGTGGGCGCGTTTTCCCGGCCTCAGGGGCTGAGCCGGCGATCGTAATCTCAGCTGCGAGCAGCACGGACTTCAGGACCTTCCTGAGGAGCCTCTCTGTCTCATTAGGAGGAGGTCAGGGGGAGCAAACAGCTCCAATTCCCCCGGCAAGGACTTCTTCCAAAAAAATATATATATATTTCTATTTTGTAGCTTGCTTAAATGGCGGCATTTATCTGTCCTTATTTAACAATTTACCCTCTACAAGCAACATTTTTCTGGATTACATTTCAGAATCTCTCACGCCTTGCAATGTGGCCTCTTCTGTCTCAGTCTCGGCCGTCCTGGAGAATCGTCACGGTGTCGCAGGTGCGCAGCAAATACAATTTTGCGTGGTCAGAGGTGTTTTCTGCACTTGACAACTCCAGCAGCAAGGTACGCATCCAAACAGGCGTGCTGGACACAGAGCAAACAATAATTAATCTCCTTGGTCACTTCTCTGCTTTACTGTGAAATATTAAACATCTCATTTCATAACATGAACTCATTTCCAGGGTGTAAAATTTCATGTAAACATGAAAAAGAGGATGTGGCCACTGAGGCCCCCTTGCTACAAGGCAAATGTTCCTGGAAGCCTGGACAATCTCTGGAGGTATCAATGACTTATTCAAGCACACGGTGAATTAAAAAAAAAAAAAAGCAATGAGTTTTCATTCTCACCATTGCTTGAAACTGCCAGTGTAATGACACCCCCCCCAGCCAGCCCTCCCGAGCCATCCGGAAACCTCCGGATCTGATTAAACACTCGCTGGGACGGAAAGATGGATGGAGAACCTGGTGGCTTCATAAAAGAATGATGCCGCTTGAAAAATGAACATGAGTGGAGCACATTTTAGGCAGTGCCCAATCCTGGATCCTCTTTAATGTATTAACTGCCAAGCTGTGCTGGTCCCAAGGTGGACCTTTAACACATTAACCTAAAACCCGATATTTTAAATGTTTGCCTTTTGAAATGTATCCAGGTTCACTTGGCCCTCATTCCTGTGCCCCAAATACAGCGCGAGTGAGGCCAGAGAAGGTGATCAGGACAATTATCGTGGGGTTTGTTTGTTCCTTGTGGCACGATCTGAATGTATTTTGATCATGGGTGGTATTTCACAGCATAAAACTGAGCTGTCTGATCTGCAGAAGCTCTCAGGTGATGCCGCCATGGTGGAAAGTCCCTGGAAAGGACAGGGGGTGGAATAGAGGGGTACGGTGAAGGGATTTGCTCAGCAGTGAAAACTGAACCAGCTGCTTCTCGACATCAGGAGGTAAGTGATGGACTTCTGGAGGTCTGAGGTCCTGCTGTCCTCTCTCGCTGTTGGTTGAGAGGTTGTGGAGATGCTAGAGACCTACGGGAATCCCAGAGTGCTCTTGGAGGACAGGCTAGAGTCGACTAGTAACCTAGCTGCCCCGCATGAGAAAAGTGAGAGCTGTTCCTGCTGTGGACGGTACTAGACTCTTCTGCTGAAGATCTGTCAGTCTGAGGTCGCAGGTGCAATCCTCTATTCTACAGTGCGCTGGGGTGATGGCATTACCACAAGTGAGGCCAACAGACATCTGTGGGAAGTGGCTGTTCAGGAAAAGAGGCTTGCCATGCTAGTTATCCTGGATGATGTGTCCTTACATAACACTCTGGCCAAACAAAGGAGCATCTTGGGTAAGAGATTCGCTCGCTACCCCACATCTTCTCCGGCAGCACCCATCAGACGTGCCTGATCTGGAGCGAGCTGTGAATCACGATTCCTTTGCACATGACGTACCTGAAGCTTTTTGTCACATACTTCTGTTCTGTCTGGCCTCGTCTCTGCATTGCAGCAAGTTTGTACTTTTCCTGCTGTTGTAACTCCTTGCGATTTCTTTTTGGCTTTGTGTGCTAAATATAGACGGAAGCAGACTGCCATTCAGAGGGAAGTTCAGTCACCACCCACCATTTCCATGATTATTTGGTTTGTGTTTCAAATATCTTACAGTAGATAAAACAATGTCCTGACTAATATAGTACTAAGTCAGAGTAGGCTGACACATTAAGCTGTTTTAGGCCAATAGGTAAACCTTGAATGTATAACAGCTAAGAGTTTTCATTGTAAGGTACATATCAAAGCTGGTTTGCATAGACATGACTATAGCCTTGGAGCAACAGGGATTAGGGCCTTGCTGAAGAGCCCAATGGGGCAGTAGTGGCCTAATGGAAGCACACTTGTGATTGGAAGGTTGTTGGTTCGAATCCCTGATCCACAAGGTACTACTGAGGTACCCTGATCAAGGTAAACCCCCCCGGGGTTCCTGAATTTGCTGCCCCCTGCTATGTCACAAATGGGTTAAATTCAGAGGATGCATTTTGCTGTGGTGTGTCAACAATGACAATTCCGCTACACCGATGATGACATCACTCTGCCAGCCACCAATACGACCTTTGGTAACAAAGGAAAGTCAGTAAGCCAACTGTGTTCTGGCTTAAATGCTGTCAGCCAAAGACACTATATTAAAACTGAGAATCTATATTAGAAAAGAGTTTAAAAAAAACATGCCTTGATAAGAGAGACCAATACATACACAACAATAACAAAGGTGAATAAATATGCAAAGAGAGTCCATAGGCTCACATGAACTGCCATATAGCATGTGTCTGTAAGCTAAGCCAGTGCAGGACTACAGAGCACAGGGCAAGGGCAGCTTTCATAGGGAACAGAAGCAGACACAGGTAAATCCAGTGCGACACCGAGGGCCAAGAAACAGAACAGAAACAGATGCTGTTTGGAACCTTCTCAAAAGTTAGTAAATTAAGGTGTCCCAACAGGTGCCCTCTGGTGGACTCACTGAGAATTGCTGGAAGGTGTGACAACGTCTTTGTGATTCTAAAACCTTTGGTGGTATTTGCGCTTCAAATAAATACAAACGTTTCTTCTAAAGTCACTAGCAGTTAAACAATAAGTGTGATTTTTTTTTCTTTTCTGAGGCAGTAATTCTTCTTGAACTTTGTTCCATGTGTCCCCCCCCGAAGCTGCAAGGCCTCCTCCCCGCAGGCACTTCTTTGACCCTTTAGCTCGTAGTCGGGATGCCTGTTTATTTCGCCAAAGAGGGGCTCGAAGCAGGAAGCAGATGATAAACAGGGATTGCATTTGGCGGCGCCTCTGCAGGAAAAACAATCTCCTCTTTTCTTTTTCTTGCAACATTTTCAGCTTTCTCCTGTTTTGTTTGTTTTAATTTGTTGCTAGCTGGGCAACTTTGAAGAGGAAACGGCATTAATATATGTTAATTAAGAATAATCAAGGACTAGCAAAATCAAATTTGCTTGTTGCTGCTAAAAATGTTACTGTTCAGGCTGGTGCTTATAAAATAGAACAAATTCTAGTTGACTGCGCATGCGGGGGGGTCAAACTGCCGGCGAAACCTCCTAGAGTTTCACCGCATGTTAAGATCCAGAGCTCTGATTTGTGCCTATATAGTTTGAATGGAGACTTATACCTGAGTGCTTTGCATAACTGCAGTGTTGGTTTTATCTGTGTGGTTAGTAAAAGGCACTGTGGAATACTTAGTTAATGGTTAGCTAACAGATTGTTCTAGATCGTGAGATAGACAGTGGATGTCCGGATAAAAAAGTGCAAATGAAACGCAGAACTGGGAAATGTGTTATTTAAATAAACATATTATTTAAAATGACCAAGTCAGTGTGCAACATAAGACAAACACAAATGCTCTAAATCCCTCAGAGGGGGCGCTACTTTTTAAAACTTGCATGTTTATTGGGAAGCAAGCCATTGTATTCACTGAAACCGCATGGAGGTTGCGGCATAGATCAGCGATGAGGCTGTAGGTGAACTTGCTGAAAAATATGAAAGGTCACAGGTAACTGTTGTTATTTCTGAGATTTAATGACCCCCTAAAACAGTGGTGGGTAACTTTACCCGCAAAGGGATGCTGTGTATGCAGATTTTAGGATAACCTCCAGGTTAGCTGTTCAAACCCAGGTGCGAGAACTCTTCAGCCAATCAGTCTAATTAGTAATTTAATTAGGGATTTGCAGCCAAAACCCGCTTATACAGCAGCCCTTTCTGGATAAGATTGCCCACCCCTGTCCTAAAAGACTATTTTGTTCTGATTGTAAACTTCACTGGTGTAATCAGTGTGTATTGTGAGATATAAAGCAAAGTAAATAATTATTTTTATTATTTTACTCGGCTGATATAGAAGGACAGATAGAACACTGACTTTCTCCAGAATGTCTCTGCCCTAAAAAGTAAATAAACACAACAATTTTCTAGCTTTCAGCTATTAAAAAAAAATGGTTCATATTAATCACAATTTTAAGGCAAATCAAGTGTTTTTCTCTTGATTGATAGATACCCCACTAGGAAGATGGAGAAATTGGAAAAATTATGTCTATATATTACTGTAAATGATTGGCGTGTATTTCTCTAAAAAGAGGCTAACTTTTTAAAAACTGTCCTCTTTTTGGAAACATCCAGGTTTAATGAGTTACATGTCCATATAAAAAAACAGTAAGGAGATTATATAACAGCAATTACTGCATTTTTATCTGTCGAATTTAAGCACTAAATGGATTAAAAATAATTGTGTACTGCACATTTAAATATCAGTGTGACATTTGTTTGATTTATACAGACGTGTCATTTAGAAGTGACATGGAAAAAACAGTCCCTGGTTGTTCAGACTGATGTTTTTCTTATTTTTTCTTCTTTCCTGGATGTTTTGAGATGTCTTATTACCTGTCGTAGAAGTGCCCAAATGTTCATGTTTATCATTCGCTGTGGATTATGGCGGCTGTTTACAGAAAGACACTTTTTTCCCATTTAAGAGCAAGGCTCCACGCGGCAGAGACTGATCGAGCTTGTTGCCCCTGATGCGTACGCTCCGTCACGTTTGCCAGACATGTATGCCCATCCAGACTATCTCAATTTAGCAGTGCGCCGTGAGCGAATGTTAAAAAAAAAAAAAAAAAAAAACGGTCATTTGATGGAAAACTGTAGCTTTGAAGAGGCTTGGGGGAAGGAGGAATTAGATGTATACATTATTCACTACAGCTTCATCACGTACTCCCTCTGTCTGTGGGACTTATTATCATAATCCACCTTAATTAGCAGCTAGCAAGATGGCAGGAAGATGAGGGAGCGGTTTAAGCGGGAAGTGCGCAGGCAGCTATCACCTGGTACGTCACAGCGATGCGAACGGAGGGAGATACGCACCCCCTTCCCACCCCACCCCAAACCCCACAGTCGAGGATCTGGAGATCCTGCCTCAACCACTGACCCGGCATGATTGGTTGAAGTTGGCAATGTCTGCTGCAAGCTATACAGGCTTGGAAAGAGAGTAAGTTACTATGCAATATGATAATCAGGTTTTGGGGCCGCTGCGGCGTGATGTTTGAGAAGGACAGCCACCAGATTTGTCACCTCTGGTCTTGAGTCTGTTCTGTGGCTGGTGGTCCAGTCTTGGCCGCTTATTGGTTTGAGGAAAAGCCTTTTCTTTTTCTCAGTTTTCAGCCAGTCATTCTGACACCCCAATGTCTGCTTGAGATTCACATGCATGTGAACTTTCTTATCTGTACCTCAGCTTAATGTCCATGTTTATCAAATTCCAGGACGTGTCTCTGCTGCCAGTGCAAACAGACATCACGCAAAATGTTTTTACAGGCGATTTTGGGTTGTGCATTGTGCCTTTTGGTCTGCGACACGTTTCCACACCTTTATCATCCCGAGGTTTGCGGAGCCTTGGCTGTTGATGAGAGAGGACCGAGTCGACTGCGCTGGGACCCCCACAGAGTTTCAAATATCCTTGCACTGTAACTAACTGCACAGTAATGAGGTAAATCCATAGCATGAGACATAAAAGGAAATCTGTATAATACAAAGAAACACCGGTCCTGATTGGCGGGGGCTTGTGTGAGAATGTCGGCAAGCAGCCAAGCTACATCCTGTGCGACTGAAGCCTGAACCAGCCTCTTCTCTGCATATCACGGCTGCTGATTCAATTGACTGGAAGTTCGAAGCAGCATGGAGCTGGGGGTTAGGCCAGGAGCTCAGCGCTCTCGTTCTGCCTCGGAATACTGTTAGGTGTGGGAATCCAGCATATCCGCACTGTCGTGGAGGATAAAGCCAGGAAAAGTAAACGCTGAAGCCTTCAAAATGACGGTTCTGAACAAGAATCAGCCCGAGCCGCCAGGAGCGCCGAGCTGTATGTCCCGACGGCGGGATGCTCCCCTCCATGTGTCGCGGTTTTCCCGGGAGAGTTGCGTTTCCCTGCGCTTTAGAGAGAAATGAGCTTCTCACAGTTTCGCAAGCTCAAAAAACAAAACTCTCTGTTGCCAATTCTCTGCACTAGACATGCACTCTAAAACCATTTTAATAGCAATCATTGCATGCCCTGCTTTTTCTGGAATCTCAAATGTTTTTTTAAATGATTCTCTCCCGGGAGATTACACAGATTTGTTTGTGTTTCAGTTGGCAGGTACGGCCACCATCTGCAGAGCCAGAAGATGCGGCAAAGTCCAGGCGGCAGAACCCGACCAATTCCATACGGAGGTGCCCACTACGGACCTCCGCAGATGTGCTCGACATTGCGCAATTATCCTAGCCGGGAGCTGAAGGAGAGGTCCCAGAGGGCCAAATCGTGGGAAAGTTTTAGCTGGTCGATTGGCAGGAAGGCGGCCCCAATCTCGACTCAATACGGGTGTCAGAGAGGGTGTGTGTCCGTCATCAGCATGGAGTAACAGTCGGAGCCAGGGGAGGGGCCAGAATTGATCACTGCAGGACTCTGGGGTATGAGGTCCTAGGTGAAGGAAAACAGTCACCTGACCAACTCATCCACACAACCAGAAACAAAGTGGCTCACTGGAATCCGACGCACCTGTGATTCCCCATTTATCAGGCTCTGCTAGTCATGCCCCCGTACCGTAAAAACTTCAACCCACTGCGGTTCAGGCCTCTTGCTCCGTGTTTCTGCCTTATCAATCTTCGTTTCCTCTTTCCTCCCACTTGGTGAAGAGAAATTGCTCATAAATCCGCCGTCAGGATGAGGCCGACAGAAGAGAACAGAGTGAAGAAACATTTCACATCTGTCCTTCGCTGTTTTCTTTTCTTTTCTAGATCCATGGCGGCACATAAACACCAGCAATAACCCAACGAATGAGAGTAGGGTCCTGAAACATGTTCAGTCATGCCGAAAATCCAGCGATGGGACCCTTTCCTACCTGTTACAAGAGGGCCCAGATTAGGCTGAGTGGCCACTTTAAGAACACGAAGGAAAAAAACCTGTGCAGTAAAATCTCACTGCTTACGGAAAATACCAAACAGAAATAAACCAATAACAGACAGTGTAACAACAGAACCCACAGCCCGCCGTCAGTCCAGCTGGTTAAATTTCAGTCAATCAGCCCGTCTGGACCAAAAGTGTGGCGGACGCGGATAATGGCAGAATCGATGTGGCTGGGGGGAGCTGGAATGCCAGTGACTAGTTTTACTGTCTCAAAAGATAGTCTAGCCTGATATTTTGAACACAGTAAGAGCACTGTGACAAAACTGTCCAGTGGAGAGACAGGCAGTCGCCTGTTATTTTTTACGAATGACGCGGCCGGCGAGACCGTGCCAAGGAACACACTTTGTGAAAAGACCACAACAGCGCAGCCTACAGGGGGGCCACAGGACGATAGGATGAACTGCTTCATATTCCTTCAATCACTCTTGTTTTGCCTTTCATTAGCTAATTAGCCATTGTGGGAAATGTAGTGTTTGAGAGTGGAATTGTAGTTTCCTTTTACGGGACTTTAATTTCACAGCTATTTTTACCCTCCACACTACAGAACTCAGTGAGGCTCTTTTTTACAGAAAGTGTTTGAAATTTCCAGCACTTTCCTGTCTGATTCCTGGACACTTCATGATCGCTGTCATTTCTTACCGTGCTAAATTTTAAACGTAAACTATGGCATTACCTTCCAGAGAGCTAAGCCCCAGGGCCTAGATAAAATTTGCTCTTAGGATCTCATCGTAACTAGGAAACGAGAAATTTCCTTCAGTTTTAAGGTGTTCCACGGTACCAGAACCAAAAAGGGGCCGCACGCACAGACAAGCCGATCCACAGGCTGCCTGTTTGCCAAGTATCAAAGGCGAAGTTCTGCGAAAATGCAAGCTAGGCCGTCAGATCTGAGACACGGGCCAAGAAATGTAGCCTCGTGCTGGGCTTCCAGCTCACCGAGCTTGGGGGAAGTTCTGGTCGAAACAATTGCAACCTCGAGTTGCACATTTGGATTCCTTTTGTAAAAAGGTTGCCAAATGACAAGGCTTTGAATCTATAATATGATCCCAGTGTTTGTGAGTTTGGATTAAGTTTGAATACTTCAGGATAGTTGTGCTTCATCCTTTTTTGTGTGCAGAGGGATGAAACATGCTTGTTTTTTTATTGTTGGGGGGGTATGTTTTCAATCGGTAGTGGCCCATTAGGTCCCAGTGTGGTCTCCAGCTTCCAGGGACTCGTGTTAAACTCCTGCCCCGAGTGTGCACCCGTGTACTGTCTGCGTGTTGTATCTATGATGTGCTCTTAAAGTTACCCAGAATTCCGTCTTCGTTCCCTCTGCCTTCTGGAAAAAGCCTCCGGTTCACCGTGCCGAGTAAGCGGTTTAGGAAAATGGATTGGCGGATGTTTTGACCCACAGGGGGGCTCATTCCTTCCCGTAATGCGCCAAAGAAATACCCGGCAAAAAAATCCCGAGCTGAGCTTGCCAAGACGGCGAAGCCTGAGCCGGGATGCCATATCACAGAATTTATGAACTTGGTGGGTTGGACAATCATTCATATTCCAAAGGAACCACCACTGACCTGCGACAGGGGAACCGGGCACCAGGACATTCTCGTTAAACGGAATCCGCGAGGAAGGCCACTCACACAAGCCAGTTGCGGGGAATGTACCAGACGGGGAGAAAAAACGCCTCAGGCACCAGCGTAGACACCCGGCCCAGTCCTGAGGCAAGCAGGGGGTTTTGCCCCAGTGAGGGTTTCTGCATCATCACATCAAGAACACATCATCTCTGTCTTTGCCCGTTATCTTCCCCTTTAATTAGCCAGACCTCATTTGCGCTGTTGACGGAGTCCTTCGCACAAGAAAAACAATTTTTGGGTTCACTGTTTGCTCGACCGATAGCTGTTCCTTTCAGCATCCGTGATTGCGTCTGCAATGTTCCATTACACTCACAAAATATAATATTTATCTCAGATAGCAATAAGTTGGAATAGACACATCTTAAAATGAGATACTATGTTTTTCAGCTTCAGGGTATAAATGCCCACCGCCCCCACCACTCCACCCTGATGCTAAATTGTACCTAATCTGGTTTTCTGACATTAGGCCAGTAAATCCTGGCAGTTATTATCATTATAATTAAGCATTATTAGGAAGCATAAGTAGACTGATGTTTCATGGTCGTTTGGAACACCATGGAAACACTTCAGTTCTTCAGATCACTTTTTACAGCAGTCTGCCTGCCTGCGCTTTCGGCGTAAGTGAAATGTGCTGTTTGTCCCACAATCCTCAGTGCCTTGCACGGGAAGAGTGGCTGAAAGATGGTCACAGAGCTGCCCAGACCTGCTTCAGTTTCCCAGAGATACACAATCTGTTTACGGGGATACATGACGTTTCCCAGCATCCTTGCCGCGGTCGCAGACGTCGGCCGGTAACCTGAACGCAGCTGGTTTATGTTTCAGGACGGGACCCTGCTGCTACCGCCTCGACTGTGGCGTATCGCTTGAATCACCCCACTCAAACATCCTGTCTCATAAATAGATTTATAAATCACTTCAAATAAAAGCGTCAGTAAAGCCATCGAGATGTAAATGGATCACTGCTGTCCTCTTTTTCCAAATCTTCAGGTTTCGCCATTTTCCTTTCTGGTTAGGATGTTTTTTTTTAAAAAAGAATAATAAATCTCCAGTTACCCACAAACCTCAGGATCCCAGAACTCTGGCTTAGATTAATCCAGATGATGTTATTAGTAACATATTGCAAGCACTGCTGCTTGTGCATGTGTTTTTTAATCTGAAGGCACCTTTAGCTGTAAGAGCCCATCTGGGTGTCCTTGAGCTAGTAACCTGTCCGAGTGGCGAGCGGGGGGGTTGGATTGGGGGATCGCACCCCTGGATGTGAGACATAAGTTTGGCATCCCCATACCCAGCTTGGCACTTTTGATTAGCTGGCCACGTTTATGTCCGAGCACCTCGATTTCTCCTCTGCGATTGGACGCCGCTCACCCCCTCGGTCCTTCCCTACATAGAATGGGGCGGGCATTTGAATTGCACCCCTCACCCCCACCACAGCCCTATGTCTCCTTTTTTGCAGGTTCTCTGTTTAACGGAAACCTCCAGGTGGGTCCGGATGTGGAAGCAGATCAGAAAGCGTTGCGTTTCCAAGGCGCTTTGTGCTGATTCCATATAGGTTACCCCCCCGGTTGAACCTTACAGAGCTACTCAGTCTTGACAGACGGAAACACGCCCCCGCCAGTCTGTGACATGGATTGCGCTGTAGCGGGTGCTACCTGGTGGCATGTGCCTTAGTCCGCCATCCCTCCACCTGGACATGCCTTGCGACGTGAAACTGTGAAAAGAAAAAAGAAAAACATGCCAATTAATCCCAGGATGGAGGAGTTGGGCAGTATTAAAAGCATATAATGTCTGCAACATGCTTTTTAGTTACCAATTTAATCTGTCTGCAGAAATATTATTTAAGTTTTAAATTTATCACTGATTATATTATATGAGAACACGGAGTTACATGAATTGGCATCCCTAAATTGCCCGTAGTGTGTGTGTGTGTGTGTGTGTGTGTGTGTGTGTGGGGGTGTATGTGAGTGTGTGCACTCTGGAATGGACTGGCATCCTGTCCATCCCTGCCTTGTTCCATGTGCTGTCTGGGACTGGCTCCAGGCTTACCGCGATCCCGTACTAAATAAGCAGAAATGAAAAACGGACGGACAGAGGATTAAATTATTCGACTGCCTGAATCCTTCTGTGTCTTGAATGAAAGCTGGGTTGATAAGGCGTCTGAGGACCCTGAGGTCCGTGTCTTTGACGAGGTACGGCTTTCCTTTTGAAATTCCAGAGTTGACAATAGATATGGAGTTTCCCAGAGGGATGTGGCTCATCGGCATTCCAAACCGTGTTCGCAGATTATATCCAGCACAACCCATGTCGAGGGCACTGGTTCTGAGGAGCAGACAGAGACTCCTACAGCCACAGTCAGTCAGCAGATCAGCAGTCCTGAGCTGCCATTCGAACCCGCCGCTTCGGCGTCCCACCCATGTGGAATTATTCTTTCTTTGCGTCGCTGGCTGTGCGTGAAATATTCAGCCGCGATCTAGACGTCACTAGCGCAACGTTCCGTGGCTCGGAATCCAAGCGGAGTCGGCACACGTGCCAGCTAGGCATCAGCCGGGCCTGGAGCCCAGCGAGTCCGTCTGACACCAGCCCAGCACAAACCGGAGCCGCAGGTGGCGCTGTGCTATGACGGTGACACCATCAGATGTCCTTTCCAGCTGTGTCCTTCAAACGTCACTCCTGCTCATGGAAAGTGTAAAGCTTTCAGATGCAATTGACATTTTCCTCTACAAACACGAGGAAAATCTTCAAATATTAGGAGATCTTTACCCTGAACAGCTCGATGTTCCATCCATCCAGTTGCGGGGATATTTTACTGTTGCTAACTGCAGTTTAAGCACACACAGGACAAATAACAGGACCGACTGAAAACAGATCCTGTTAAAACTGTGTGTTTAATAAATTCAGAGTGGATTAGGAAAGACAGTCTAAGCCAAAGAGTCTAAAAAGACTGTCTTTAAAGTTGTTTCAGAAACAGTCAACTTCTGCAGATAAGACTTGGGAATGAAGCCTTTCACCAGCATCGGGTATTTGCTGGAAAGCAGCACCATGCCTAAGAAAGACTTTGAAAGGTTATTGAAGAAGTTCTTTGTTTAAAACCTACAAACCCCTCATTTGCATGGCATTTGCATATCCCCAGGATCTGCTCGGTGACGATAAGTGACACACCTGAGCCAGGAGAGCGCCGCCGGGCACAGCGGTCTGGCTGGGAGCGGCCGGCGCCTTGGGTTCGCTCCCCGAGAGGCTGCGGTGTTCCAGACGCCGAGTCCAGAGGGACACGTGAGGCCCGTTTAGGAGAAGAGGCTAAATTAGCCTCCAGGACGCTGGGGATCAAAGAAGAAACTTTAAAAAGGAATTCATGTAGCGGTGATGGCGGCCATGTTGGGGAAGTCCAGAGGGGCCTGCTCTCTCAGCACCGTCGCCGCTGAGAAACGGATCCGATCCGAGAAATTAGGCCGGCGTTCGTTGGGTTTGGAAGCGTGCAAGCCGGAGGGGTGAACGACTTCACTGCATGCTCAAAGACACCCGGGTTCGACCCAGGTGTCAGAAGGGAGACTGTCGTAACATCACCCGGCCTCTTGACCTAAAACTTGACTGCGTGCCAATTCATGAACATATGTTTTTTGAAAAACCAACTAAAAGTAATGAAATAAGACAAAAAAAAACAAAAAAACATCATAGGTACCCTGCACCCGAGGACGCAGATTAGCTAGTGTCGGTCGATATCATTGACTGCCTTGTCAGGTGGTCTTCATCATCGATTTTGCCTGATATCTCGATTAGACGTGATTTAGACGGAAGCACACAGCTGTCCAATCACCTTGGAAAAAAAAGCATGATTTTGTGCTTAAAAACGTCTGGGGATTCAACGTAAGTAACCTGATCTGACTCATATTGGATTTTATATATCTACACACACACACACAAACACATTGATGTCTGAGACATACTGTCTTACCAGTGCACTTCAGAACTGCACTTAATGTTTCCCATTCTTTTGAAGGTCACTTGATGTCATCCTCCAATTCATGAGAAACTGTCGGATAAGTTGACGGGCTGTATTAATATATATATATCTATATATGTGTGTGTGTCAAACAGCTCTGGAGAAATTAAGAAACCACTATATTTTTTTTAACAAATCTGCATCGTTAAATCCTGGTTTAATCCTGGTTCTGCTGGCAGAAGGCTACACAGTGAGGGAGTCTGCTTCCAGGCTACAAGTTTCTAAGACAGCACAAAAGAACAAGGTGAACCAGGAGACACGGGAACGACCAGAAACCAGTCAGGTAAAGGGCAGAAGCAACTTTATACATATATGTGTGTGTGTGTGTGTGTGTTTGTGTGTGTGTGTGAATGTGTGATATAGGTAGAATCATCACACAAGCCAGGATGGAAACGTAAGATTAAAACATTTTTAGACTGTTGCCTTTATTTATGTGGTAGAATGTGGGTGTCGACAGGCGGAGCTTACCCCATCACTGAATGAATACAAATTTCTGTGGCTTCTCTTCACTATTTTGCTGTGCTCTTGCCCCTTAACACCATGCATTTACATACATTACCATGGCCGGCTAATTCATGTGCGTCCACTTCCAAGCACGTGGCTGGCGCAATTCCTACAGGGAGGGGCAGCCTCGAGCCAGGCCAGCATGTCAGTCCCGGGAGGTGCTGATTATCGTTTCTGATCATCGACAAAGGTTTATTTGTTTCACGCTCCGCAAGGACCAGCACGAGCCAAGACTGCTGGATATTCAATACCAGAGGCCGGTTCTTCTGAAGGGCTTCTTATAACCTTAAACGGGATTCGTCAGCAAGGCTGTTAGTTCTGTATAATGAGACACATTTCTCAAGTGACTTTCCAGGAACAGAGATGAAAGTATGAGTGTCGTCTGATTAAGTGAAGGAACCGCCATAATGGAAGGAAAAACCGTTAATTAAATTTTATTTAATATAAACTGGAGTTTGACCTGCAATTAATCTTCTCTGAAAATTATAGCATTTGCTAAAATTAATCTTGATTGTTGAAGTCATGAGAGGTCTGAGAAATATGTGCAGAATCCTTTTCAGAAGGCTGTTCCACACCAGCTAAAAGGTGACAGTTTTTTGCAGTTTCTTACAATTTCACGGGGTGCCCACAGTTTGTAATGCGACCGGCTTGGAGCTGGACACGGAGTCAGTATACAGCATGTTTCTGCGAGCAGTGGCCCGGTTCAGAGGGGCTTACAAAGGCATCATACTTGCTTGTTTTAAATATATTACAGCGTTTTTTTTTTTAATCAAAGTGCCTTACTAGTATTGACTTTAAGCAAATAGTATCTATCCATTTTCTACCCCATTAATCCATCCATCCACCCATTTTCTGCCCCATTTACCTACTTGACGGCTGCCATGGTAAACAATATAAAGAATATTTTTTCACATCCAGTCCTTGTTGTACTCCATTTGGTTCTTGGAAATAAGGGATGTGGTCACGCACATTCTAAAACATTCTAGATTCTGTCATTGTTTCAGCTCATTCTGTCACCGTTTGAATGTCTATGCTTCTTCCTGGTTGACTTTAAGGGATTTCGACACATGAATCTTGGCTTTTACACACAGACATAGATATAGATCGATAGAGATATAAATAGCTTTCTCTAAAGCGTATTTGTTGCTGTTACTAATATGACCCCCTTGTCTTCCAACCATTTCCCAAACTACACCGTTTGAAGACTATCCACAGTTACACCCCGACAAAGCAGGCATGGTGAACAGTCGATGATCGTCTGCGAGGGAGGCAGCCCTAACCCCCACACCTGGGGTGTGTAATGTCTTTGGAAACCTAGACTTGACGATTATTCCCAATTTTGTGTTTTTTGTTATTTTCCTGGGTCCGTTATTGGACTTACACCAGACCACATGACCATTTTTATTGGGAAACGTGAGATTTTGACAGTCCGGAGGGAGTTCCTGTCTGGAAGCAGTTCAGCTGGCCCATCTAACCACTAAAGGTGCCCTCCCTGAGCTGAACTCTGTGGACAGCCTGGGACTGAAAGCTTTACAGCCCAGAACATATTTAGCATTGTGTCATCACAGTATCAGACGTTAGCGAATCACAAGTGCTGCAATTTGGTGAGGAATGGCGTGATTGGTCATGGGCCGTCTCCCTCATAAGTGACTCGTATCACTGCAAGTCGGACACCTGCTCCCAGCCGCTTGCACCTAGATGCATTTTCATTGGCCTCTATACCCATCTATGCACATGAACTATTTTTCGGGGGATTTGTGCGATTTCATTCGCCATTGTTTTACTTATGCAGGCTGATCCTGCACAGGGCCTTCACAGGGAGTCCAAAACTTGGGTGAGGAATCAGACCAGATTCCAGCCCCCAACTGTTCCAAAGAGGGATGGTGTTCTCCTTTCATAGATTTTCAGTTTATAGGTAGAGTTTAATTTTCTCATTGTTGTAGATACAGAGGAGTTCAAAGGTATGTAAGAATAAAATAAAGAGCCCAGCTATGCCAGGTCAAGAGTGTAGTATCGGCTTGTCATTCGTCAGTGCAAATGTCAGACATGTTCAAAGTGGCATGATCCGTGAGGTTATATTCAAAATTCATTTTTAAACAATTACTACAAATAATAATCACATTGCAGGGATACAGGGAGACCTTGCAGATAAATGCGAAGAACATACACAATATGGACAAAAGTATTGGGACACCTGGCCATTACACCTACGGGAACTTTCATGACATCCCATTCTAAATCCATACACATCAATATGGAGCTGGTCCCCCCTTTGCAGCTATAACAGCTGCCACTCTTCTGGGAAGGATTTCCACAAGATTTTGGGGTATCTGTGGGAATTTGTATTCGTCCAGAAGAGCATTTGTGAGGTCAGGCACTGATCTTGGGCGTGAAGGCCTGGCTCGCAATCTCTATTCTAGTTCATTCCAAAGGTGTCCGATGGGGTTGGGGCTAGGGTTCTGGCAGGCCAGTCAAGCTCTTCCATACTATACTCACCCAACTATGTCTTTATGGACCTTGCTTTGTGCACTGGGGCACAGACATGCTGGAACAGAAAAGGGCCTTCCCCAAACTGTTCCCACTAAGCTGGAAGCATACAGACGTGGACAAATTTGTTGGTACCCTTCCACAAAAAACAAAAAAAAAACAACTATCCCTAAAATAAACTTGACAAAAGTGTAATGCCATCTCTTACTGTTTATTCCATATTTAACACAAATCAGACTCTGCTTTTGATTATTGATTCAGTTGAATATTTTATGTAATTAAACAAATAAAAAGGGCACAGACCAAACGATGGTACCCTTAATTTAATATTTTGTGGCACCACCTTTTGCAGCAATCACTGCCAACAAGCGATCTCTGTACTTCACAATGAGACATCTGCATTTGCCAACAGGTAGTTTGGCCCAATCTTCCAGAGCAAACTGCTCAAGCTGTCTCAGGTTTGAAAGGTGGCGTCTCCACACTGCAATTTTCAGATCTTAACATAAATGCTCAATAGGATTAAGATTTGGGCTCATGAAGCGCCATTTAAGAATAATACAATGTTTTTTTTCTCAGCCATACAGCTTTTAGCTGTATGTTTTGGGCCATTATCCTGTTGGAGGACCCATGACCTGCGGCTGAAGCTGAGCTTTCCGATACTGGGCAGTATGTTCCACTCCAGGATGCCTTGGTAGTCTGGGGACTTCATTGTGCCTTGCACAGATTCAAGGTTCCCCGTGCCAGATGCAGCAAAGCAGCCCCAAAACAAATCCGAGCCCCATCCCTGTTTCACAGTAGGTATGGTGTTCCTTTTTTTAAAGCTTAATTTTTCCTTCCGTAAACATAGAGCTCATGTGACTGGCCAAAAAGCTCCAGTTTTGTCTCATCACTCCAAAGGACATTCTCCCAGAAACTTTGTGGCTTGTCAACATGCATTTTGGCGAATTCCACTCTGGCTTTTTTATGTTTTTCTGTCAATATTGGAGCCACCTTTTTCCAAGGAGCCCATTATTGTTCAAAATGTGACGGACTGTGCGATAAAGTGACATTCCTTGACCTTGGAGCTCAGCTTGAATGGTTTTGGATGGTTTCCTTGGCTCTTTTTCTACCATCCCCACTATCCATCTGATCAACTTGGGGTTGCATTTCCTCTTGCGTCCATGTCCTGGGAGGTTGGCTACAGTCCCATGAACCTTATACTTTTTAATATTATTGGCAACTGTGGTCACAGGAACATGAAGCTGCTTGGAGATGGTCTTATAGCCTTTACCTTTAACATGGTTATCTATAATCTTCTTTCTGAGCTCCTCAGACAGCTCTCTCCTTTGCTATCTCTGGTCCATGTTCAGTGTGGTGACACAATGATACCAAGCAACACAGTAGCATGTTCTGTCCCTTTAAATAGGCTGAATGGCTGATGAAAAGCTTGACGGCTCCTGTGATACTTATTAAGGTTAAACACTTAGTTTGAAACATGACTATAATGCAAGGATAAATATTCTCTTTAGGGATACCAACAAATCTGTCCATGGTATTTTAGCATATCTTTGTAAAATAAACAACAAATCATTTCTTTTCACAATTTTATTGGTATCACGTACTAAAGGTATGCAGGTATTCATTAGACAATTGCTTTTAATGGAACCACTTTTCAGGAGAAATTAAGCATTTTTTCAATTAGCTGTAAGGGCACCAACAAAATTGTACATCTCTATAGAATTGTCCAAAATGTCTTGGTATGTGGAAGCATTCAGAATTCTCTTCATTGGAACCAAAGGGCCTAGACCAACCCCATACTATTATTCCCCCTCCACCTAACTTTACAGTTGGCAGCTAACTTTACACAAGGCAGCTAATATTCTTCTGGCATCCGCCAAACCAAGACTCGTCCATCACACTGCCAGACAGAGAAGTGTGATTCATCACTCCACGGAACACGTTTCCAATGCTTCAGAGTCCAGTGGTGGCTTGCTTTACACCACTCCATCCAATGCTTGGCATTGTGCTTGGTGATGTGAGGCTTGCATACAGCTGCTCAGCCACGGAGACCCCTTCCATGAAGCTCCCGGCTCACAGTTTTTGTGCTGGGGTTAATGCCAGAGGAAGTTTGGAAGTTTTGTGTAGTTATTGAGTCAACAGAGTGTTGGCAACTTTTACACACTATGTGCCTACACAAGGAGAACAAGAAGAACATGCAGAGATATATGTAAAATATGCAGAGATACATGGAGAACATACAGAGATACGAGGAGAACACGCAGAGATACGAGGAGAACACGCAGAGATACATGGAGAACACGCAGAAATGCATGGAGAACATGCAGAGATACGAGGAGAACACGCAGAGATACATGGAGAAGATGCAGAGATACGAGAAGAACACGCAGAGATATGAGGAGATCATTATAACTGCACTCTTACAGTGTGAGGACAGACACCTCGGAGGTGTGAGGCTACCATCACTGAGCCTCCACTAACCTCGCATTCAGCATAAGATATGGAAAGATAACTTTGCATGTGACAAAATAATTTGTTATAACCTATTTTGTTGCTAACTTTCATACATAATCCCTTGTATTTCATACAGATACACAGTACACAAAGATTAAAATATGCAAAGTGTGTATTTGGTTTATATTTTGCATACTTTTAAGAGAGCCTGTGTTTGTTTAGTCATCGTCTATCATGCAGATCTGGGGAGTGTGTAAAATAAATTCACAACAAAAAAAAATAAGCATTGCAAGTTTTCAGTCTCATGGTCCCCTGGGGACTGGATGGGGTGAGAAGAGACCATACAGACAGGCCTTGAGTAACCGACATGTATATTTTATCTAGAATTATGGTATTCCAAGCTGTGTTTTTAGGTTGCGACTATTGCCCAATAGCAGGATGGAGGGGGTGAATTTGAAATGCTTTTTTTTTTTTTTTTTTTTTTTAACAAGCCCTCCACAGCATTCTTCTGCTTTTTCTCAGGGGAATTCAGGCTAAAACAATATTTACCATTTTGGACATGTTGGAGGTATTGTGTAGACACTATGATTCAAAAATGGACTATCCAGAGCTACGGAAACGGCAAAAGCAAAAAAATATATCCTAATCATTAAAAAGCTCTGATACATCCATCCACGCATCCAAATACATCCAACAGTTATTAGTGTGTCGATATATCTTGCTTCATTCTGACACGCCTAAAGGAATAAAGCACATATGAGAAATTTCCCAAAATGTAACAGAACATGTGTTTTTATAATGAAATTAACACCCTGGCAGCCCAGGAATAGTCCATCTCTCACTCTGTGTGCACAAGTAATGTCTGGGTTACATTCCACTGAGCTGGGACTTCAAAAACACCACGAGGTTGTGTTTTCCTTCAATCTCGAGATGTCACGTGCGAGTGCCTGCTTGAGCCTAGCTACGCTTCTCCAGCTCGGAGTCCCCGGGGGGGAACCGTGCCGGTCGTCACGCCCGCTGACGGCAAACCCACGCCGAAGGACATCAAACAACCTGCCAGGGATGAGGGGAGGCGGGGAGGTGGGGGTAGGAGAGGATCCGAGAGCACGTGGGTAATTTATTTATATAACAGAAAGCCTCCCCCTCAAAGGCGTTACTAGGAATGTCGGTTTTATTCCTGAGATGAGGGGTCAGAACCAAACACTGGTAGGAAGTCGGGTGGGCTGACCTGTGGCCCAGAAGATATGATCTCAACCCAGGGTGTCGTTTAACTGCTGCTGCAGGTGGAGGACCAGGCTCAGGCTGAAAGACCGTGCTCTGCTTGGAGGAACATGCTGCGGGCAGAGGAAAATGTTCTGGCCAGAGGAACATTCAGAGGATGGATGGAGGAACATGCTCCTGATGGAGGAACATGCAGAGGATGGATGGAGGAACATGCTCCTAATGGAGGAACATGCAGAGGATGGATGGAGATACATGCTCCTAATGGAGGTACATGCAGAGGATGGATGGAGGAACATGCAGAGGATGGATGGAAGAACATGCTCCTGATGGAGGAACATGCAGAGGATGGATGGAGGAACATGCTCCTGATGGAGGAACATGCAGAGGATGGATGGAGGAACATGCTCCAGGTGAAGGAACATGTAGGAGTCGCTAGAATTATAGGCTGAATAATCCATTCACCTTATGGTGAAGAAGAACTTGGGGGTGTCTGGCAGAGGGTGTCTGGCTTGGGATTGTGGGTATTTGAGGGACAGCAAGTCGGAGCAGGTGGCCAGTTGTAGCTGAACATTGGTTTAGACAGATAAGCTGGGCATTTCCCTGCACTGTACCCCCCCCCCCGCATTGTCTGGAGGAGAAGAAGACGAGCGTGCGGATGAGTGTGGCTCAACAAGTCTCCTCTCTGGGCCGTCAGAAGCGATAATGCAGCTCCTTTCAAAGGGTGCAGATGGGGGGAGCGCCTTGTTTTATTTCCATTTTTGCTTTTTTTTTGACATGTGGGAATTGCGTGGCAGTCTTGCAGATGGTCAAGGACCTGGGAGTTCAGCCCCCAGCCCCCCCGTCACTTGGGGGGTTAGAATAACACATCCAGGCCGCTCGCCTGTCAAACTCCGGGTGCAGCTGCGTTTCTCCTATTTTAACACGTTCCTCCAACGGGCCCTGAGGG
>JAODKC010000047.1:15676864-15699188 GCA_026777985.1 Mormyrops attenuatus | reverse complement strand
CCCCCCCCCCCCCCCCCCCCCCCCCCCCCCCCCCCCCCCCCCCCCCCCCCCCCCCCCCCCAAACCGGGGGAAATGGAAGAAGAGGGAGCCGGGTCCTTATAGAGCTTCCTGCAAACTCAAGAAGTTTGATCTTTCAGAAGAATTTTTATTAATTTTTGGGCCTTATACTTAGCATAAGAGCTGAAGAATGCGGGTGACAGGGGGCACAGAGTGCTGCATGGCGCATAAGCAGCCAGGCTGCCTGTCACTGATTCCTGATGGAGGGCGGGGGGTGGAGCGGCGGTAACGGCAGAGGAGGCTTGCTTGAGATCCATGTGATTAGCAGCCTCTAATTTAACCCTGAGTGGTGCTACAGCGGCTGTGGAGTCACCTCCGCCCTCCTCCAGCACAAATCAGGCCCACTCGAGGTGCAGCATGTCAGCGGGCGCGCCGAACACACCGGGGGGGTTCTTTGGGGTCGGGCTGTATCTGACACAGCGGTCGGGGCAGGCACTTCTGACAGAAAGCGGAGTGGTATAATCAGGCGCCTCACCCGAATCGTCGCGGCTAATGGGTGGCACTGGCTCCGCCGCGCCGCGCCGTGTCAGACCCTCTCCTCAGCTCGCCTCAAGTGCTCCCTCAAGTGTTTATTCTGCATTAGCGCAGCCTGCCGGCGCAGTCCAGGGCCGGGGGAGCAACGGGCGGACGTCACCTCTTGGTGGCAGCGAGACAAGCCAAGGCCACCGGGAGCCGTTTCCAGGCGCGCGTGTGCAGTCAGCATCCCGTAGGGGTGACGCTCTCAGACAGCGACGCAGGACAGTGAGGATGTACCGCCACCACGGGGGGGCGCGTCAACACCCGATCCTCCTTGCAGACGGGAGCACCGACGACGTTTCTGCTGTAGCCAGACCGGAAAAAAGGCACAGATCTCTGGGGCTGGACGCTGAATTCGACAGCCATCCACCCCCCCTCCCCCATTTAGCCGGATGGCCGGTGGTGGGGGGGCTCAGCAGAGCAGGGTAAACGTAACAATGTAAAAACACAGTGCTGCGGGTTCGCATTTACGGTTTCCTCCTGACTGCAGGGGCTCAGTAAAAAAGCTTGGAGCTTAATAATTAGTAATTAGTAATTCACTTTAGACTTTTAATTACCCCATACGTGTGCATGGATGTACAGCTCACAACTGAATGTCAGGTATGAAGAATGCAGGGATGCTTGGGTATTATATGCGATGTGTGTCCAATGCACACTGTACATATTAAAATGCAGCCCCCACTCCGACAGGGGGAGTCAAGGCTGACGGTTTCCTTGTTGTTCGTAATTATGATTCCCAGTGCAGATTTGAGACAGCAGACAGCGTCTCTCTCTCTGTCGTGGCAGGCGCATGTAATCTGCATTGTTCCACCGCGGCGCATGCGGGGGAGGGGCGGGGGGGTCAGGAAATCTCAGCCCACGGTGCCTCCATCAGGCCTGTCAGGGGGCTTGCAGGTCGCCCGTCAGCACGGCGGCGAGCGGGGCGACACACCTCCAATCAGCGGTGCTTCCCCGGCAGCGTCGAGGAGCCGCAAGGAATGAAAGCACGCTGTCTGCCGTCTGCCAGGGCGCGGGCAGGCGGGCGGGCGAGCTCGCGGGGCACGGTGGGCGCCTGCAAAATCCGGAAACTGCTATATTTGGCTGGCCCGGATGGCGGGAAGGATGCGATTGGTTTCAGGCGCAGCGCCGAGCCCGAACGGCACGCCGAATGTGAGATGGCACGCGGCTTTCGGCTTCCCCCAGCCACGCTTTGATGTTGGGCTTTGTTCCTCATATTAAGTTCCTCCCTCTTCCCCCCTCAGGAATTACACCTAGGGCATCGTCGAGCGCTTCCCAGAGAGCGAGTCCCCAAAGAAACCCGGCAGGGGCCTGCAGCAGCGCAGCCTTCCTCACAACCCGCTGCAGCCGCGACCTACGAGTGGCTTATAGCGTTTGTGTGCAGCCGCGCCAGCAGCATTTCCATTCCGGCCTTTGCGAGGCGGCCCCTCTAAACCACCGTGACATCGGGCCTCCTGACGCAGCGCACAGAGAGTGGACTCCACCGACGTCCTGTATCCCCTTTCTCAAAGCTATCGGATTTTACTTCATAGTTTCAGCAAATTCTGAAAAAAAGGGCTGTGATCTTAATTTTATATGGTCACATGGTTATTAAGGTTAGGGTTTAACGGTAATCTGAGGCGCCAAAATCCTTTTTTAGGATCAAGTTTGCATTCGTGTTGCAGCTCTGCGTCGGGGCAACAGCGGTTCCTGTATTGTCACACAAAATGGTCTTGAAGGTGAGCTTAGGGGCGATTCCCCCACAAAGGGACAGGACGCTGTGTGTCAGTGAAGATCGCGATCTCAGTGAGGTAAAGTGCTGGTCACCGGGGCTGTTCGTGTTAATCCTCTCCACCTGGTCCCTCATGTTTACCAGGTATAAAGCTTTCCAGCTGGTTTTACATGCCCCGCCCCTCCACTGTGTTTGCCACTCCCCTAATAATCAGCTGCCTCATGTTCCACCTCTGGGTCACACGGTTTCGTCCGCATAGGTGATCCATCTGAATTCCGATGGGACTCCTATTGGAGGAACCTGATTCGGCACCTCTCACCTCCGGGAGCCAAAGTTCTGCAGTCTTGGATTTTGCTGCATTTCAGGACTTATCATTAATCCCTAATTATCTAACTGGCTTGCCCACATACATGTTGTGTGCTATTAGAAGCTGCATGGCAGCTGATTGGACCACAGACTGGCAGGAGGCGGGGTTTGGCTTCACATTAGACCAGCCCCCATTTGGTAAGCCTATGGCGATGAAGTCATAGATCCTGGGTTTTAGGAACAAATCCGGTTTGGCTCCTCGGGTTAGCGTGCGGCTCGGGTGTCAGAAACCGGGCACTTCCCGTGTGTCCGCAGACGCCGGAGAAATCAGACGGTTCAGAAGGCGGCACGGGCTGGACCTCCGGTGGTCTGCTAAGCATCCTGCGAGCTAAAGCCTTCTATTCCCCTGAAAGTATTTAGAGAAAGATTTCATCTCCGTCTGATTGCTCAATCAGATTTAACGCAGAAAAAACAGTGATGGTGATTGTTCATTACGCAGCTGAGTTAATCAGCGTGAAGTGGCCTGTCACCACAATCGCACACCCAGCGAGAGTGACTGCCTGCCTGCCTCCTTCTGCGTTCGCTCTGATTAAACAGAAGCAGCATGCGGCATTTACATCCCGAGGTTAATCCCGCGGCACCCAAACCCTCATCGGGCCGGACCGACCAGGCCCGGCAGCCGCTTAACCTGAGGTACGGGTCCACGATGAAAACAGGGAAATATCCCAGGATAAACTAGGCATCCCAGCTGCACCATGGGGCATCTTGTGTTAAAGATGCTCTGATTACAGATTATACGAGAGCTCAGCCGTCTACAGGAGAGTTAAGGAGAGTTACAGCTTCCCCAAGGATACAGCTCCTCACTGCGCACCCTCACACACAAGCCGGATTACACGCAGGCCCTGTTATACAAATGACGGCGGACCGTGATGCACGATGACCTGAAGCACTTACAGTAGTGACAGCTGGGATGTAAAACAGGGGTTGCTGTGCAGCTCAGTGGGTTACAATGCTGTGATGTCGCTGCTGGACCCCTGAGCAAGGGCCTTAACCCCAGTCACTTCAGGAACCAGCTGATCCTGCTCTCAGTCGTATTTTGCGTTGGATATAGGTTCCGCCAAATAAATATAATGCAAAACAGTAAACTGCTGTTTGTTCAGCCACTCGAAAATATCTCTGCGAACCCTTTTATCCACCTCCACCTTATTGAAATGCAATATTTACCGAAACAGTACAAGGCAACTGCTGTTCTCCAAGGTCCAACAGCAGGAACCCCTGAACATTTGAGGTAGGAGCCCATACCCTCAGCCGCCGTGCCACCTACTGGTGTCTAATCTTGCGCTTTGGAGAGGGGAGGGGGCGCAATTGCATAGTCACGTTCTCCGGAAAGTTCATCCGCTGCGCTAATATTTGCAGCATTAGCCTGCAGACGTCCTTGCGCCGCTCACCCTCATTTGTTGCGAAGCGAGTTCCTACGGGGCTTTTTTTTCTCGGTCCCTACCGCATCCTGCAGGCTGCTGCCATGGTTTCCAGTCCGCACCGGTAACTGGTTCAGCATAATAACGTGGGGAGCGACATTTCTGTGTCTGCTATTAAGGGGAGGAGGATTCTCGTCCAAAAAAATCTGCCACGAAAACAATAACAGAGAGGAAGCGAAACGTTTCACGAGTGGCTCCGCTGGCCTTGGAAGAGACACAAGAACTCGGATTTAGGGACTTAAGGGAAATATCATTTTAAACTGATCAGAAAAAAGCTGTTACCAGATCCACCGCGGTGCTGGGAGGCTTTCGTGCCGACGATATCAAAAACCTGGACGGCTCACACACACCCAGGGAACCGCTGGGGCTAAAAATGGATATTGATCCGTATCCTAATTTCAGCCATACCTGAACGCTGTGATCGATCGCGAAAACAAAATCATGTTTAGAGGCAACGTAAAAGATTTACGGTAATTGTTTTGAAGATTCCCCTGTTCCGGAAGACAAGCCTGCATCACGCATGCAGTTTCCTTGTGCCGTTTGGACAAGCAGAGCAGTAAGGTTGATATGGACGTTAGAGACCGTCTACAAACGGCCTACAAACAATCACGTAACACACAGAGCAGTGCCGGCAGGACCGACCACAGAAGAATAACCTTCCTCACACACATAATTCTCCTGCGTGTCAGTTAGAGCAGACTGGACCTTTTAAGAATAAGCATTGTTATTGAAAAGCCTTGATTCTGATATCGGGTCCAGACATAGTGGAGTTTCGATACAGATCGAGCTGTACGACCGCCTACATATGCTGTAAATGGGGTTATTTAAATGTAAATGTGGGGGGGCTATTTTATGATTCATGTGATTCCCACGTTCCTGCAACTTCTAGTGATGTGGCCCATGCCCCTCAGCTGCCCCTGCTCCTCAATGGGGGGGGATTCCGCAGAAGGGATGTCGGGAAAACATGGGCTTAACTCTAACCCAAATATTTAGGGTCCCCCATGGAGGAAGCGGGGCCACGATGGGGCTAGCGGGCCTCTGTTTGCACTCACCTGGAGTTCAGCAGTCAGACCCTCCACAAATTACCCATAATTCCACACCATTCCGGGGGGGGGGGGGGGGGGTTAATACAGCGGAGGCGTGGCAGCTTCCCTGCATCTACGCGACCCGCTCTGCCTCTCGGGGCAGTGGGGGATCTCCGTGTGCCGCCTGACCAGGGAATGAGACGTCATGAAAGGGCAGAAAGGGGAAGATGGGCCCTGATTATTTGCAGTCCTTGACGGTAAATATGGGAAACCCAAAGAAGAACACATGATGGTGGCAGAGAACAAGCTTTGATTTGTGTGTGTATATATAGACATACACACACACATATGCATACGGTATATATGTGAAATGGACCAGCATGGTGTTTATGATGCAGACACAGAAGAATCTCGGCCCCGACGCCATTGCAGGGCACCATCGATCAATGTGGACGTGAAAGTGTGAAACAAAGAACTCGTCAAAAGTGGTTCACAGGGAGACTAATTACGGCTACTTTGATATCTGCTTTGATATCGCCATGGCGATCTGAGCGGTGAGCTTTCATCACTCAGAACTCGGGCTGCCCCCCCCCCCCCCCGCCCCAAAGTAAGGCCTTGTGTCTTTTCAGGACACCGAGGTCCGGCCTCGCTGATTCTGGCTCCCTCCTCCTCAGGTCTGGGGGAGTTTCGACATGGATCCCCTGATCCTCTGACAATTAGTGGCCAGCCTGGCAGCACTGCAAAAGGGGGGCAACTGTAAAGGGGCCCCTCCCTGGCTGAGACCCTCTGCCCCCCCCAGCCCGTCCTTCTGAGGGTCTGCATCACAGCCTCATGGCCTCCACCAGGCAACTGCAGTGCTTGTCAGGGCATGTGGGGGGGGGGGATATTAGCCTCACTGCAGTTTCTAGGCTGGATGAACACTCAGAGGTGGGACGCGCACTTGGGTCAAGCAGGGAGAGGGGGCATGTGTCCAGCCGCCACCCCCCCAGCCCAAATTTATTGCACTGAGCCTAGTGCTGCCGCACTGGGCCTCCCAGCCCACTGACATGGAGGAAAAGTGAGACAGAGCCATTTCTGGGGGACAGGGCGGTCTGCCTACTGGCAAGATGGAGTCATCAGTGGCTGACATTCACACAGAGCCAGACCGGGGGGGCGGGCAGACTGGCGTGGAGGGTCCGGAAGGATCCACGGCTCCCGCGGCTTAAAGACGCCTGGTAAGCAGAATGGAAATTGTACTCTGCCCAGGGGTGTTAATGTCGAAATGAACAGAGATATTCTGTAAAAACCCATCTGATATGAATGGTCTACCTCAGATCCAGGGAGATGTCATTAGCCCCACCCACAGACCGCTCCCTGAAGAGCAGGCTCCCGCCCACGCGTGCCGCAGGTCAGGGGGTCAGAGCCAAGCGCCCCCCCGACGGCGCTTTACAGCTCCTCCACTGGACCCTGAAATCCGGACGCGGCCAGACGTGACACTTATCGCCGGCCTCATCCGCTCCCCAGGCGAGCCGTAAGTAAGTGCAGAGGGGGGAGCGGGGGTCAAAGTTACAGTGGTAAGGTCCCTGGAAAGCTGGGAACCATCTATCAGCCTCTTCAACGGGGGAGAACGGGTAATCCAGGTCTGGACTTCTTGTCCGTGAGTGAAAAATCCGCCCCCCTTCATGGATAGAGTCAACGCAGAGATTATTCAACAAACTGCTGTTTAATCCTAACATTACAGGTTGATCATGAAAAGAGCAGATGTTACACTCTGTCTGTTCCAATCCCGTTTCAGTTTAAGCCTAAGGCATGTCTGTTTATGCTAGATTTAAGTCAAAGACTATGCTGAATGGTGTCTAGTAGTCAAAAGTTCTGGACCTGTGCAAAAAATGTTAAAAACATATATGAAGGTGTCATGAGAGCTTTTTCAAGCCAATCACGCGTCAGAATGTCACATGACACCGGGCAGTATTCGGAAGCTAACCTGAAACATGTGATATGTGAAATGATCTGTCGGCATGAAGAAAGGCCAGAGCCGTCCCGTGGAGTTAGGAAAATGGACGCATTCCAGAGCTCGCGACTACCCCGCGTGACATCAGCCGGCACAGCCAGATTCTGCATTCCCGCTCCTGCCGTTAGGAGGACCTGTGGCGTCATACGAAAGCCATCAGCGGGAACAACGCTCCTCCAGACCCCATGTGGAAAAAAAAACGAGGAAGTGTGGAATGTTCTGGAGATCTCCCACGTGCTAATAGGGGGCCTGACTGACAGTAAAGAGATTCCCGGCCGGGCTCGCTCTTGCTCTGATGCACGCAGGGGCTTGTCGCCCTCGTCTTACGAGCAGGTGATTTATCCCCGCTCCCTCTTGGGTCCCCCCCCGCCTTTTTCTTTACTCCCTCTCTCCCCGAGGCCTTGTCTTTTGTCCTCCTCCGAGGCCGGCCGCTCGCCCCCTCCCCGCTCCCGCGGTGGCACTCGGACGCTGTCAGGCATGGAGGACGGGAGTCGCCCAGAGACCGCCGCCGAGATGATGTCAGCGGGGGCAGACGCAACCTCGAGCCCTCTTCAATTATCATTTACATTTTGGGAGATAAAGTTGCGGTGGCGGCGGAGAGCAATCCAGATAATTTGCAGGCACAGAGACTGGAGTGTTGACACTGTGCTGATGGATGTTTCAGAAGAGACCTTGGATGAGTATCCCAGCCTGCTCCCGCCGCTCTCCACCTCCTGCGCAATTAATTTTTAATTTCGTTACGGTATAATCTTACCGGTTGCATGCGTTTCCTTCACACCGTCCGCCGTTTTGCTACCATTGATGGCTCTGGGCCCATCTGTCACCCGCATGCTGCCGATCTTTTTCGATTCCCCTCCTCTCTCCCTGAAGGCCGAGACACACGTGCCGAGAGGACGAGGGGAGAAGGGGGGAGAGGGAAAACGGGGCAAGTCGGAATCGCGGCGCTGCATCCCGCACGCTGATCCAGCTGGCACGGGGCCCGCTCCCGGGAGGGCGGTGCCGGCATCGGGGCTCTCTGCAAAGTCCGCTCAGATAGCAGGAAACGGCACGCTGCATGGAGTCACCGCCGCCTCCGCTGTAGGGGACTGCAGATGTTTGGTGCAGTAATCTGGGGCCCAAAACTGCAAAAGGCACACTCGCACACTATTCACTCACACTCACACACCATTTACTCACACACCATTTACTCACACACCATTCACTCACACACCATTCACTCACACTCACACACCATTCACTCACACTCACACACCATTTCCTCACACACCATTCACTCACACTCACACACCATTTCCTCACACACCATTCACTCACACACCATTCACTCACAATCGCACACCATTCACTCACACACCTATGGGCAATTTGGTAACTCTAATTAAACTCCATATAAGCATATAAGCATAATATATTTATTATTTACTTGAATATGGATTTTTAAATATGCAGTGAATACGCGTAGGAAAGGGTCCCCTCACTTTGTGAAATAGGCGGTGACACCGCACAGGGCGAAGCTGAGAGGCTGAGACAGACCAACGAAAAAAACAATCGGGAGCTGTGTGCGGCTGAGGCGCCGGAGCCGGTCGAGTTTCAAACGGGTCTCCATTCGTTTCAGTGGATTACCAGTTTGCGTTTGAAGTGAGGCCACTATCCCAGCAAGGGACATCTTAGAGGCAACAGCCTCTTATATTTCTCCAAGAGCGTCCTCCCATTGTGGTGGGTGGGTGGCAAACACAGAGTGTGGAGAGGGACGTATGGAGATATAGTTTTAATATTCATACGGTTACCGGGCGAAGCTCCAATATGCCGTCTGAGTGTGAACTAAACTAATTTCAGCACCTTTCTTTAGAAATAAATATATTTTAGCTTTTGCAGTGAATCGGTCATTTCTACCTCACCATAGGCCTATCCATAGAAATGCCTTTCCCAGTTACAAGCTGAATAAATAGACGTAATATTTGTTTTCACTTGCATAACAAAACCAAAGTTATACAAAGATTGGTTCCTATTTACAGTTTGCCCCTCCAATTAAAATACTACAGCATGAACAAGACAATAGTGGTTCCTTAGACCACTAAAAATAGTTTTTCTAAACTTGAAACTTTATGGACAAATGGCTTCAGTATTCCCATCCTGAACATCTGTTTACTGTGTCTTTAACCATTGTTTAATTCTCTCCAAACTTTTTGTATACCAAATATGAGGAAATGATTTGTTCCCGGCAGACCATAAAAAGCTTGGTCCAAAGTGGCAGCTGATATTTTGAATGATGAATTAAAGAAAAACAAAAGGACAGTATATACCCAGACTGCGGTTTGGAACCTCACCGTCATTTAAGGACGCGACCCTGAAATTATCTGGAGTACTGCAGCCCCTATTTCCGGGCTCGATTCTGGGACACGGATAGTTATTGTTCTGGTGTGACGGCTCGAATTGTCCCCAAGCACCCGGCAAACCGGCCACTGCAGCCCTGAAATGACGATTTTTTTTGGTCTTTTTTATTAACTGCATCTAGGAAGTAGAATGAGGATGGCATGGTCACATAACAAACATCCCCCAGTAACGGCAAACTGCTAACACCGGGTCACGACGACGCTATCATTGAATTTGTTTTGGACTCAGTATGCATTATAAAACTCTATTAAAATTACCACAACTCGACTCGGGGAGTGGTATCAGGAATTTACCAGGGTGCTACATTCGGGATGGCTCAAATAAACTTAAACTCATAATTAAACTCATTATTCAGTGGTCATTAGGAAGATCACGGTGTTTGGACAAGGCGGCCGACCGCTGCACGGAAATAGCGGATCAGTCAGTTTGTGCCCAGCAACCGAAATATTCAGCTAAATTATACGTAGTCAAGATAGCAAGACATCAGACAAACAAAAGGATAAATAAACAAACAAACAGACAAACGCATGAATGAAGCTATTCGTCATTTTGCAATTTGTAATAGATTAATAACTGAACTGCATCGCACGTGTTTTCTTCATTCTTTAAACGGCGACAGGCCCCAATAAAGGCTTTTAAAAACATCTGGATATTTCGTTCGTGGCACGGCTGGATTTTATAGTGCCCTTATTTCCCATTCTGAGTCTGACCGATCCGAACTGCAAAATTGTAAAGCCTGTCCCTGCAAAGTGAATTTTCACCAATGCAGCGCCTCTGCGGAGAGCCTTTGATCCCTGACAGGGTGCCCGGGGGATATGCCTTATGACCTTTGACTCACTTCCTGGCCTGTCAAAACATAGCTGTCACACGATCTGGAGCAGCGGATCTGCAGGCCGGTAGCGGCAGCGCCATTTGCGTCCCACTAAGTACAATTGTCCACATGCGGAGGACGTCTGCCACACGGCATATAGTCAAGCCGGAGCCTGATCAAGCCTGGCAGGAGTTTTACTCGTTTTACTGTCGTCCCGCTGAAAGCCTCATTAGTGTCCCGCTGGATCTGAACATTACCAACACAATCGGAGACTTAAATACCGGTTTCAGGTTGTGTTTGTAACCTTAATGAGAAGCGTACCTCTCTCGGGCACAGGCAGCCTTCAAGTCATGGTGATGAAACCTGGCAGCTTCGTTTACTGTCATCCAGCTGAAAGCCTGAAGTCCTTCGTTTTGCTTAAACGCTCTTAATTCCGTACCGGTATCTTCAATCCAAACTTTAATGTAACATTAATTGTGCTTGTATCTATATCTAAGGTTCTGGTATACCTACATAGGAAAACGTTTTTTTTCGCATTTTTCTCAGTAGGAAACAAACGAAAATGTAACAGGTAACCTTACAAATTAAGCGAAGGATCAATTTAATGGGTTACATCTTTACAGCTGTACTAAGTGCACCCTATATCTGCTAGGCCTATTTAAGAAATACTGCTGACCAGTATCATTTGTCATTTTGCAGCTTGTGCGAAATATGTGAGCCGTTTGATAGTGCATAGCACCTAAAAACCACTTTGTGTATCTATCCCACTGTATCTGGAACCGGGTCATTAAAAACGGCTTGAATCGGTGTGAAAGGAGCAAGCCGGGTCCGCCTTGCCGGAGGGGGACACAAATCCTCCCCGGACTCAGATAAAGTCTACCCCGGCTGGGTGTTAATCCTCCCCACAAAGGTGGTCACCGATGTGTGCGAGGCTTATAAGCGGGCTGTAAAATAATATTTACATAACAACTGCGGCGGCGTGAAAACGGGGGAAACCGGGAATGGCGTGGTAAATTGGTGAATATGCCGCTCCGACCCCATTGCGTCCACAGCTTTCGCTTGTGCGACATTGCCCGGTGAAAGCCATCCAACAGATGGCTATTCTCCCTGCCCAAAAACAAAACAAAGAAAGCTTATTTAAGCGCAGCGACACGGGAGATTTAGTGTCGGGAAATTGACCGATTTATTTTTCATTTACTGTTAGTGGCTTTTAGTGCAGGGGGTGAGGTTGTTCCGCGTTTACTTAATTCACTGTCTTCGGGCACTAACACGGCGTTAAGGAAAACGGTATAAATTAACGTTTCCTTGTACCCTTATGATCAGAAGTATGACACTTTACCTAATGTCGCCAGTCACTCTGGGTGCTTTGTGATGTTTTGTTTCTGCGGCTTTTAGTTCAATTTGCTGCGTCAATTTCTCATCCAGAGAAATGAAGCTATAGTATCAGACCTGGCTCCGTCTCGGTTTGGAAGTCCGAGACTAATGACTCACTCCTTTAAAACTTCCTAGTGATTTCCTTAAGTGTTTTTGGCAGGGGCATAGAGAAGCATTCAATAAAAACGTCAGATGAAAGAATGAAAGTTTCGTGGATCTGTCTTTTTAAATGAGTGAGAATGGGGAGGGAGGGGGGCCAAAACTTCATAATAATTTGTTCAGCCGATATCGCTTTCCTAATTAAAATCCCAGTTCGAAAATCCTAAATACGGTTATTCGCCAAAGATGGACCGTCTTTTTTAATGCAGTTGGATCTCCGTGACTTTCATTCCTAAATAACCTTTATGTGTTTCTGCCACTATAGTGCGGGACACCGAATCAGTGGCTCTATTGAGGGGCGCTATTCTTCAACTGTATCACACATTTGGTTTCAATTTACTTTGATGTATTTGCGGTGTAATTATCTCAATCTTTTCCTTTGAAATCATAACACGAGGCCTTGGAAGTATTTGTATGCGGAATCGTATGTGGAAGGCAATATGTTTAAGCTTAGGGAATCTCAACCACTAAAAACCACCAAAGCTTTACAGATATGAAAGGCATTAACGTTTACACATCTTGATGAGTGAAGAGTACCTGTCACTTACAATTTAATTTTTATCCCCATGAACTCGGTGTTTTTCGTTATTATATTATTATTAAAGTATTTAATTATATTTATTATCGCATATGACTTCCCATATTCACGTGAAGGGTCATCAATAACAGCGAAATATAACATTAATGTCTGATTATGTTATTGAACAAATATTTCTTCATAGTTTATGGTCTCAAAAAATAGCCATTTAGTGAGTCATCATAGAAATATTGTGGATATTTTGATCAGTCCTGCTGTTAACATGAAATATTTAAACTACACGGTGAATTTAAGTAAACCGGCAGATTCATAATTGTATTTATATTCATAGAAAGGGCGCCGGAAATAAATGTTGGGGTTTTGAAAGATTCTGGTATATCGGTTGTTGAATAATCGGGTAAATACTGCCCCCTATAGTTACATAAGAGAGGGAACGTCCATAAATCTGGGAAATAAAAAAAATCATTTCGGGCGTCAGAAACGCAAGTACTCCATTGCTTTTCATTGCAAAACAGTACAAAGTACAAAAAAAAATAACAATCAAAACATTATATTTAGAGTCAAATATAAAGGCCTACATAAATATACAGTTTACGACTCAGAACCTTTCAAATAAATACATTACTTATATTTGATCTAAACAGCTAATTTCCATTAGGCTATATACTACAATGTAAGTTTTTTTAAGTTTGTAAAATTAAAATACCAGAAAGATTTTATCGTACAGCGAGCAATTTTTAAAGTATGCTATAGAAAAAGTTTTCTCCAAAGATCAAAAGACTGCTAGAGCGATGCATGAAACGAGAGGAAAATATATCCCTCCTTTTTAACGTTTGCCGATGCCATTACTTTCAGAGAAAGAAAATCTGTCCTGTTGCTGGCTTTTAGGGAAAGACAGGCAGGCTCATCTTAAAACAACTGGCGGGGACTGGGGACTTAACGACCGCGGGGTGCCGTCTCTGCGGAGACTGCCCCAGCAAAGCCACAAAGTATGCCAAGCCCTGATTCTTCTGGAGGTACTCCCTCCCAGCATCCTCCAGAGCGCCGGTAATTAGGGGTCGTTGTCGGCCCTAATTTATGTTCCGCATTCTCAAGAAAACAGACATTGATTTTTCTGTCGTTCCAGTCCTAAACAACACGGGCCAACACAAACACTTCGTCTGTTTTCTCTTTTAGAGAATTTCAAACGAAGACTCTGTTCAGCCGCCTTCCTCTTGAGAGGAGCATCTGATTAGAACTCTCTGGTAAAAGAGAACAGCGTCACGCCTTCTCATGCATGCCGGAGAGAAAGCAAGGGGGCAAGGCATCGCCCTTGATCCGTGGCGAAGAGAGGCCATCCCTCGAGTTGAAGTCGTTAGCAAGCAGCGCCACAGCGACCTCACAGGGATTTAATTATTCCACTGGAAGATCAGCTGGTTTCTTAATTCATTCATTTGTTTGTTTGCTTGGGAACTTCACGAGCTGGAAGCCCTCCAGTCAGAAAGACGAGCAGGAGTGGCGTGGGAGCGGCCCATGACCCGTTTATATGGAAAGGAAAACGGCAGTAATCTCTTGGTTTGACGCCAGGAGTGAAAGCATCGTGCTTTCTGTTATTGGACTGGGACAGGTTTGCATTACTTTCCCTCCTGCCTCCATGCCCTCAGAATTTGTTGCTTGTCTTTCATTGTCAAAGATAGCGCCGGAGGGCCAGGATTGCGCACTTCACTATATTTCCTTGCGCCGTGCAGCTTCGCGGAGACCTTCTGTCACTCACATTTCACGACGCACATGCACAGCCCATTCAGCCGAAGTTTTGGGTCCAACGGCTCGCATCCGAGGCCAGTTTCACCCCCCTCCCCCGATTTGTAACGTGCACCCTTGTTCTGCGTCTTTCACTCAGCTTTTCACTGTTGTGGCTGTCAGATGTCAGCTGCCGTCGTCTACTGGTGAATTACGGTTTTCCATAATTCATAAAAGCGCCTGGAAAGGCTTGAGAAGACGAGATGGGAATGTATGGCGAACAGCCTTTTCGGTACAGCGTTCAGATATTTTACCGACAAAGAAACGGGGAAAAGAAATACAGGCTTTGATATTATTTGACTTAGGAATGGCTCTTCCCAGCAAGAAGCTTTCAGATCAGCAGGCAAACTGCAATTAAGGAAAATAAATAAATTAATGAAACAGACAAACTGGCTTGTCTATGCATAACAAAGTACTGAATGACATGTAGGTGGAAAAACAGGCACGATGTTTGTTTTATTATTATTATTATTATTATTATTACGGTGACATCCAAATGAGGTAAAGGTGAGTTCCTGTGGTGCCGTTTTGTGTTTCGATTATGTTTTCAGTGTCGATGGGGGGTAAAAGCGGTAATGAATCCGCAGGGAATTAAAGGAAGCGCAACACACAGCCTCCGCTGCCCCCACTGTGGCTCTCGTTTCACGTATCATTTTTGAACTATGTTAAAATGACATCGTCTCCTGTCTTTTAAATGTGTGTATCAGTAGCTACAGTTTTCTTTGGCGATTCCCTGCAACCCACTTATTGTGTATATTCTGCCAGCTGGAGACTTTGGAAGCAGTTTTCTGCGCGCGCAGAACATCTCCCTAAAAAAGACGGCGCGGTATCAGAATGGTACAGGTTATGAGGTGCAGTACCATGCTGTTCTAGAAATCCCGCAATTCATGTTTGATGTGCTATAATATCTCATCTGAGAACTGACCTGGAGTTGTCTAGATTCATTTTTCTCAATCTCTCCCCCTATCAGAAAAATAAAAGAGGGTCCTGGGGGCATATGAAAAGTTATCGGGAGGAAAATATCGATATTCTGCAAAAGTCCTGTCGAGTGGTGTGCTTCTTTTTTCAGTCCCGCAACCACCGTTATTGTGCACCTTGACATCCTAACTCCAGAAAAACAGCACAGTTAACAAACATGAGCGATATGCAAAAGGAAACGTCTCTCCCATTTCTTGTCTTGTTCTGGCCACCATCGGGTTTCTGAACTTCAGTTTTTCCCCACTTGCTCGATGCAGTTGAAGACTTGTCATTTCAGACTTCCCTGGGGCACTGAGGGGTTTTCGGTCCTGATGTTGTCTGTACCAATAACTGTATACGTTTGTATTGGTTCCACTGGAAAGTGATTACCGTAGGTACATTGTCATTTCACATACCCTGTTTTGTCTTCAGCTATAGCGATTGCCGTCGTCTCACTATAACCGGCTGTGAGGGCATCTCAGAGTGAGGAACTACACAACACTGGTACTTGGCAGCCATCAACAGGTTTATTAAAATGTGTTTTCCCCTGTTCAGGAATAGGCCAGGACGGGCAGATGATGACGGGCCTGGGTCCCAGGTTACTGGAGGCAAGACACAATGGAATACCACAATACTGGAAGTACCCCCACCCCAGGACGATCAGTGCCCATGCCCCCCAAGCATATTTGTGCTTGTGACCAGATTATGTAGGCCTAGTACAATGAACACAGGTACAATCAGAATGTTATTCCGGTTATTATCTGAAATAAGCTGATATTAATTATGTTCTGGTTAGGTCTGACATCTGACATTAGGCCGTACCCTGGCCAGGAGCAGACAAAGCACATCTGTCATTCCCCTAACGTCTTTAAACTTAAACATGCAAATTTTATTCATGTTCGGTACGATTTTCGTATTTTCTGCTGGAATGAGAGCGCAAAATGCTTGTGCGATAATGATCTGGCCCGTAGACTCGTACCATGGCTTGCTAGTCGACATCTTACATTTCGTATAGGTTTATAGGCACCCATCACCATACGATCGAGTGCAAAATGTAAATTCACAGCCAAAGAGGGGAAAAAAAACAGCCAGATTTTCATTCCGTAGGCTGAGAACGACAGAAAAACTGGAATAGACCTTTCAGCGCAGAACAGAAACTATTAATGCTGAACTTATAAACGTGCGGTTTGAATATTGAACATTGTGCAGAACTGAAAGACTAAAACTTCAAAAACATTCTGGGATACAGTCCACAACCATAAGTACAGACCGGTTCTAGAAGCTTCAAATGGGAGCCTTTTGTTTCTTATTCAAAGTAGTTGTGGTTTAGAAACAGAAGCAATAATTTCCTATTTATTTTTCATTGTACGCCTAGGCTGTAATTTGAACTAGGCAAACCATTTCTGAACCCTGTGCTCATTGGATGTCAGCAGTTAAATCAGAATCAGTGAGCAGGGGGAACCCTGTCAGAACAGAGAGGGCTGATCATAATCTTAAAGTTACAGCAGGTCTATTTGTCAGCCTGCTGTTTTACCACTTCAAGTCAATATAATACTGATCAAATATTTATTTAATGTTATTTGGGTATTGTACATAGTTCATTTTTTTGTATATACTTAATTTTTTTCACTCATAGCTTTGTAAATGAAACTTAAAAATGCATTATCACTTATCACTTCAAGTAATATTCTTGCTTATTCATTCGTTATGTCCCTGAGAAAATGAGTTGAGAGGTTTGCGGGCGTGTCGGGGGTGGGCATGTCGAAAGGTGGACATGTCAAGAGGTATGTAGGTATGTATGTTGAAGGCGGGTGTGTCAAAGTGGGCATGTCTTGAGGTTTGTGGGTGTGTCGAAGGTAGGCGTGTTGGGAGGTCTGTAGGAGTGTTGAAGGTGGGCATGTCAAAAAGTGGGCGTGTCAAGAAGTTTGCGGGTGTGTCAAAGGTGGGTGTGTCGAGAGGTCTGTAGGAGTGTTGAAGGTGGGCGTGTCAAAAAGTGGGCGTGTCGGGAGGTTTGCAGGGGTGTCGAAGGTGGGTGTGTCAAAAAGTGGGGATTTCAAGAGGCTTGCGGGTGTATGGATGGTGACAGTGTCGAACAGTGCAGGTGTTGAGAGGTTTGTGGGTGTGTCGAAGGTGGGCATGTCGAAAGGTGGGCATTTAGAGAGGTTTGATGGTGTGTCGAAGGTGGGCATCAAGAGGTTTACGGGTGTGTTGAAGGTGGACGTGTTGAAATGTGGGGATATCAGTTGCGACTCAGGACTAGGAAAGTTGGGTGACTATATTACACTTTGTTTATGAGCATTCACAGGTATGAATAGGAAACAGATCCTTACAGACACGCTTATGCGTGTCATATGTATGGTTCTGCAAGAAACAAAATAAAGTAAAAATTGCTGCAGTGTTTATATTAACAACAGCAGGCTAAGCACACTAATGTAATGCACATCATACCACATAAGAGCCAGTATCTCAACGATCTGCTGGTGCATGTCGCTGACTTCGCTGGGGCAACCCAGAACCTGGAGCCTGTTTTCTTCATGATTCAGCGGGCAGGCCTGCAGCTGCACCTCCAGAAGTGCTCTCTCCTTCAGCGTAAGACACACTTTCTGGGCCACATCATCAGCGGGGTAGGTGTGGCTACTCACCTGGAAAAGACCGCAGCGGAGTAGGGCTGGCCAACTCTGGAGCTATGTCTTCTTTTGATTCTGGACATAGACATTAGCAAAGAGGGACTCAGCGCTGTGCTTTTTCAGGCTGGACCCGGAGAGGAGTGCGTGGTTGCGTATTTCAGCTGGACGCTTAGTCAGCAGGAGCGCAATTACTGTGTGACCCAGTGGGAACTACTAGCTATAGGCATGTAGCACTGTATTGCTGCTACCTTGGCTAGGTCTCCTTTGCAAAAGAGATCTGTGATCTCAATGGGGCAATCCTGGTTAAATAAAGGTTAAATAAAAAAAAATGTTAACATTTCCATCGCTACTTCTGCAGCCGGCAGTTCCAGTTGCAAATCTATTATGCATCCTTGGCATGGCTCCTGAGCTTCCACAACCCAGAGGGACAGCTGGCCCGCTGGTTGGAGGTGCTGCCAGAGTTCAATTTCAAGGTCCAGCACCGCCCCAGGAAGTTGCATGGAAATGTTGATGCTCTCTTCTGTAGGCCCTACATTACTGCAAGCTGCCATATTTGATGCCAGGCAGAGGAGAAGGAGCAGCTTGCCGGTGTTGCTGCTGCCACTCTCATAGTAATGGACAACTAGGTCTGCCAGATCTTCAATCAAAAGACGCTCATTGCAGAGCAGGGCGGCAACCCTGTGCTGGCCAGGAAAGAGACTGGCTGGACTGAGCTGGGAGGTGATCTCAGCCTCTGGCCCAGAAACCAAGCCCTGTCACTCTCAGTGGGACACCCTGGAAGAATGTGCGGGGCTACTGTATCAGCGCTAGTGGCTACTGGATGGGGCAGGGGAGCTGCTGTAACTGTTTGTGCCCCAGAGCCTGCATCCTGCTGTGTTACGGTCAGTATATAGAACCATTGGGGCTGGTCACTTTGGGTAAAGAAAACACTGGGGAAGCTGCGGCAGCATTTTCACTAGTCCAGCTGCTGGCAAGACACCAAGCTCTTTGTGCACTGTTGTGACGCTTGCATGGCTTGGAAGAGTCCTAGCCGGCAGCCCTGGGCTCCCCTGCAGCCATACCTGGTGGCCGCCTCCATGGAGCGAGTGGGGGTGGATGTCCTGGTCCATTTCCCCCACACTGTGGCCAGGAACTGCTACATACTCGTGGCTATGGGCTATTTCATGAAGTGGCACAAGGCGTATGCGATTCCCGACCAGAGCACCAGCCTAGAGGCGAAGCTCCTTGAGGAGTTCTTCTGTAAGTTCGGGGCTCCAAGGAGCTACACAGTGACCAGAGGATAAACTTCGCCTGTACAGGAAAGCCCAGAAGATGAGACTGTTGTTTCTGGAGCTTCTGAACTGGGTTAGTCTGCTTCACTAAGTCTACACCCGAGGCAGTGAAGGCTCCCTAGACCTTGTAGTGGTGACGCGGATTACCTTTCGGGAAGATCTCAAAGTTGACCTTGAATCCCCGAAGATGAATGACAACTGACCGCACTGTGCGGAAAGCGAGCGTCTCACCCTCACCATCTAGCTGGAGCTGATGCACGGCCATGGGCAGGATCATGGATCGCTGGACTCTGTCATCTAAGACAGCAGAGGTCTCAGTTGACTTGGATTTGCTATGTAGTAGAACTGGAATTATCTCCAGGAGCACTTTGCCTGATCCGATATGAGGGTAGATCCTACTTTCTGCGGCTCCCAATGGGTAGGGAGGAAGTTGACTGGCCATGAGTTACACCCTGCAAGACCTGGAGATGTAGACCTCCATAGTCGCTGCAGGGATTCTTGAGGTTGCTCTATTTCATGGTTAACTGCCATGCTCTGACTCCTGCCTCTAGCTGAGATTCACTCCTTTCCACGATCTGGAGGTCTCTTGAGTTGATAGCGATGTACCAGTCTGCTGGACTGACGTTACTGTTGAGCTTTAACTTGGACCCAACTCGCGAGGTCTTGTAGGTTGAAGGGATTGAGGCTAGGGGCACTAAGCTTCCCTTGGAGCTCCAGGAATTCTATGAAACCATCTCTGTAGTATTTAGGTAGCTTGCTGAGTAATGATATTTATATTTCTCAGTGTGCTCTGGGTGAGGCTATAGAAAATTATCTAGTGCTAGCTTCAGATTGGCGAACTCTCGCTGTCTGTTGTGAAGTCAGGAATTCTGGGTTTCGGTGATAGTCAATAGGTTAGATAAGCCTAGGCTGGATGGAGCTCTGGTTTGATTGAAGGAGTGCTGTGTTGGAGCAGTTGAAGGAGGCTCACCGACTACTGAAGCTGAGTATGGAGGTAAAGGAGACACAGGAAGGTGAGGTAGGGAATGACAGTTCATGGGGGCATGATGCATTGCAGGCAATAGGATGGCAATAGGGTGGAGAGTGGAGTAGCTCAGTATTATTGTATTTCACAGAGGCAAGGTGATGCTGCATTATACTGTAGCAGGGAGTCAGATTTAATGAGCTGCTGATGGAGTAGTTCTGGCGTGACTAATCCAGATGAAATAGCTGAAGGGGGCGTGCTTGGGCACTTCGCGGTAATTGTTTGGATTGGTGACTCTGTACAGTACTGCTGCATTACCTCTGCTGCAGACAGATGTCCTCCGACCTCGGTTTCCCTGGACTGTCTCATGGGGGTGCTCACTGATACTGATATTTCACATAGTGAAGTGGAGTGACTGGCGTTTCTCGGGCTTGTGAAGCTGTTGCAGCTTCTGCCCCTTGGTCCTCCTGCTCATCTTCTTGTTCCATGAGGAAGGATGAGAGGTGCTGCGAAAGTGCCTGGCGATGGTACTGGCAATGGTTAGTTTATCGAGCTGCGACCGTTTGCTGGTGAGATGCGCGATCTCTGCTGCCTCTTCCCTTTCACTCTGGGAGATGGATTTGATGAATTTACGTAGTGGGATTACATTTAGGAGATCATCTGAATTTGGGCTGCGTGAGGTTGTGTGTCCACCCTGAACTGAAGCTGCATCTGCTTGACATATGTTTACAGTGACTGCTGCTTTTCTCTGTTCCTCAGTCGCTGTCTTGGCAGGGCAGGAAGAAAGGGCAGGCCGCTGATGGCCATAGTCAAGGATGTAGTCTTCCAGGTGAATGCGTGTGCAATGATGTCTCACTGGACACTCTGGAACCTCAGTATGCTGGAGAGATGCTGCTCTGTCTGTGAATGACATGCTCTCCAGTATCCAATCGATCTGGCTCAAAGGACCTTATGTTGGGGATTTTACCCCTGAATGCCAGTGTAAGTGTAATTGAGCGCTGGAGGGCTCCAATCAAAGAGCACAGAGTCATCAGACAGATTTGAATACTTTACTGAGTTGTTGAGCATGATCCCACTTTACAGTTTGGAGCATGAATGAACGGGAGCTTGTTGTGGACTGAACTGAACAGAATTTTCTGTAATAAACACAAACAGAATAAAGACAGTAACATACATGCTGCTAATAACAACAATGCACTCAATATAACACTGTATTTAGGAACTACGTAGTGTCTACATGAACAGCTTGTGCTAGTTAACTTGTACATACAGTTAATGAGAAGATTCACTCAACCTAATACAGGGCAGCTGACTAATATTCATGTAATTAACTGAACATTAATCACTCACATCAGCAGTGACTTCTGTATCATTTCTGCGCAGTGAAGAAAAGAACGGAAAGACGGAGAATGCCGTGCTTTACCCGGCAATTCTCTAAACATGCATACAGGTACGTCATAATAGAAGTCCTGCACGGGAATAACACGACAGTCTGTACTGTAGCAATAAGAGTCCCAAATGGGCAGAATTCACAACAGTTCCAGTTCCTGTTTGTGCACTGTGGAAGTGACACATGAAAGAATCCAGGAACTACAAAAATTCCCGATCGAGACAGGCCAGGAACTTGTAACCAAGGACCAGGTTCTGACAATTTGGCATGAAATGCCTAATGTCTTATACTACATGAACAAATATGAGACATTTAATTACAGATATCTGTCAATCTTAGTTGTTTTCTGACCTATATGTCTGATGAATATACGGTCTCTTTCTGAAATAACATTTATTGACAACATTAGAAATTAACTTTTGATATGCCCATCTTTCGATATGCCCACTACTCTGTCATGCAGAGACTCACGGCTTGGCAGCAGTAGAGTAAATGAAATAAGTCAAAATACACGGGACAGAAATTTAGGCATCATGTATGCAGGAATATCTCATCCACTCTGCAAATTAATGTCTGGTCAGAGCTACTAATGAAGATTAACATTAAAGCTGGAAAACAAAATTTAAAAAAGGTTAACATTGAAAGAGATGGAGCTGTGCTCCAACAAGGTGCGATTTGGAGATAAGGAGTGGGAGCCGTGCTCCGACAAGGTGCGATTTGGAGATGAGGATGGGGAGCTGTGCTCCGACAACGTGCGATTTGGAGATAAGGAGGGGGAGCCGTGCTCCGACAAGGTGCGATTTGGAGATGAGGAGGGGGAGCCGTGCTCCGACAAGGTGCGATTTGGAGATGAGGAGGGGGAGCTGTGCTCCGACAACGTGCGATTTGGAGATAAGGAGGGGGAGCCTTGCTCCGACAAGGTGCGATTTGGAGATAAGGAGGGGGAGCCGTGCTCCGACAAGGTGCGATTTGGAGATGAG
>JAODKC010000047.1:15649556-15667656 GCA_026777985.1 Mormyrops attenuatus | reverse complement strand
TCTCATAAGTCCATTCCTTAACTCCTGACCCCCCCCCCCCCCACCCCAACGAAGGACAGTTTTTGTTTTGTTAGGGTGAAGATTGGAAAGACCTCTGATCTTGGGTCGAGGGCTATATAGAGAATCAGGTTTAGTTGCACTTTTAATCCTGACACGTGGAGAATGTTTACTGGAAGAGGAGAGAAAAGGCTTTGTGTTTTTTCCAGAGTAGCAAGTGATAAGGTTGGAATTTAGAGTGATTCTCCTCTTTTCTGGAAATTAAAGGAGTTTCTACCAAGCATTCACTCTCTCTGTATGTCTTAATCTGTTTGAGTACTGTGTTGTATTTGGTCAAATCCTTGACCTTCTGAAAGCAAGGCGTAGCTAAATGAATCGTTTTTAAATTCATACCTTTTAATCCAAGTATTAAATCTTACCCTGAGTGACATACAGTCAACCCAACAAGTTTACAGCATCGCATCAGGAGAGGCAGTTTGAATGATTTAAAATCTTACATAATGACGTGAAGAGAAGCTGCATCAATGTGTATAAATAGTCGACAAAGGCAGATTTAGTGATTCGGTTCCCACAGTTATCATATTACACAAATACTGTGCTTGGCTTTGACCGTAAGCAAGTCTGCGCTTTGCTGTGTGCTGATCTCTGTGTCTGATGGGCTTCACACTTTTCTGGGGCATCAACAGAATAATAATGGATGTCAGAACCCAAACACGTTTTTCTCTTTACGTGTTAAAGGCTCTTGCGCCTTTATTCAGACGAAGGAATGCTGTACGCCAGATGGAATCGCGTGCTAGGACAGGTGTGTTTATATCCTTCCTGTTTTTGCCAGTTTGAATTTGGTAATAACTGGTAACAATGTGAAATTGTTGTTCTTTTATCAGTGTTGCATGTTTTTGATCGACAGTTTGTTGATGGAAGGAAATTAATATTCAAGTGAAAACATATTAACCTGTATCTGCCAAATGAATGTATTTCTTTTTAGGACTCTTAGAATTCTGTCTATTATATCTTTGTAGTGGTAGATGGTGGTTTGTTGTTCATGCCTGGATTTAGTATGAATATCTTATGTAGATGTGTGCTATTTGTTATGGCACCTATTGGTTTAAACAGTGTGTAAAGTTATTTGTTTTTGTAGTTTGTGGAACACATAGAATATTATCTACCCACGAGACTGCCCCAGTGCCGCAGTTTAAGAGCTTTTGCAAAAATTAGCCATTGGTGTCTTTTTTGATTCTATATAAGATCACAGTCAGCATTCAGACTGCTGTAGTCACAGCTAATTAAGCGGTCAAAGGCAAGGGTCCTATGGGACAGGCAGAGTTTGGGAAACAGTGGCCTGCAGTGTAACTGAACCTCTTATAGGCTGCTGTCACATCTAAGCTCCAGTCTGATTGGATGGATATCAGGCCTCAATATGTTTGGAGCTGTATTATTTCAATGACATCGCAAAATGATCAGCAACACAGTTTTTACCACATATGACGCAATTTTTATCAATTAAGTGATTAGGCATAACACCAAAAATAATGATTCATTTCAAGGATATCAGTATGTCTAAGTTTTCCTTCTCTGAACACCAGCGAAGGCTTAAAGTTGTAAGAGGTTTTTAGTAGTCCATCTAATTTTTAAAGCTAGGTAAATGTAGGTTATCAATGTCGTTTTTCCCCACTGTGCTTAAGCATTTAAATCGTTTTCCTTCCTTAAGTGATCCTCACAATCCTTGTTTCCAACAAAATTAACATTCTGCAGATGTGTGTTATCTTAAGGAGTGACGCATACTTTTTCATCACCCTCTCTGAGGTCGTTATCCAATATGACTACTTTGATTTTTAGTCATTCATGCACCTAGAGAAGCCGGCCTTCTGTGCGTTACAGTCCACCTTGTTAACAGCAAGGATTAGGTATTCCACTGTGCTTTGGCACGGCCATAAATTTTGGATGTTGTGTGTGTTAGGGAATTTTGTGTGTTCGCTGTCTTCACCAAAAAAAAAAAAGGATTCCTGCTGATAAATCATCATATGTTACATGCACCTGTTCCTTACTCTATATTTGTCTTTAAATTTAACATGATACAGTTACCCCTGATTGCATTTAGACTTTAAGTCGGAGTTTCTAAAGGTTTGGTATCTAATTAAAGAAATGCTTTTCTGTGTTTCGCATGCCATCGTGTTGATGAACTTTTACGGCATACAGATACAGATGTGTGCGTTTGTGTAAACACTGTTTCGTCATGTGAAAGGCAGCTTGCAAATCTCATGTTCTGAGAAGAGAGGTGGCTTCAGCACTGGGTTTAGGGGAACGAGGCTCTAAGTTCACCACTCTGTCCACGTCACCTGCAGCAAAGCACAACACACCCCAACAGATACACGAGCTCCATACACTTGCCACGGATGCTGCATTGTCCAGTACTCTGCCACATTATTTAAAATAGACCTCGGTCTTCAGATGTACTTTTTAAGAATGTATTTAAACTCTGCATCACTTCAGCACAGTGTTTTTGGTTTGTAGAGGAATCATATGTCCATAAAATCAATGGCAATTGGAGTTTGTGCAGTAAGTAAACTCCTTCCTAATGTGCTCTGTACCACCCCAGACAGTTTTGGATCCTGTGTCGTGAATCTGAGTATCTGTCGCTTGTATCTGTGTGTTTTTCCCCAAACTTTCCATAAAACTTCACGTCATTCCCAAAAATGAGTTGATGCTTCTGTGAATGACATTTTTTTAATAGAGGGTTTGTGAATATTATCAGAGTGCTTTGCTTGTCATTTAAAAATTTCCAATGGATTTAATACTAATTCATAAAATTGACTGTATAACTTTACAATAAGGCTCCCTTTTTCCACTTGTAAATGGTAGTTTTTTTTATTAATGTGTTACTAACTTGTTTAGTGTTGCAACCTACTTAACCAGATTATAAACCTTTTATAAACCCTTTATATGGGTAGTCTTATTGTAAAGTGGCACCTAACAGACTTTAAATTAGTGATACATCGATGTTGAAATTTCGGCCGATTCCGATAACTAGGCTGATATTTAAACTTCACCAATAAATAAAGTTAACAGCATTAGAGCTAATGACATAACTAATATAATGGCGGATGCACTGGGCAATCAACTATTTTCCTCATTCACCACTTAGAAGCAGGGTTGCCACTTTCAGTCTGAAGAAATGAGATGCTACCAGCCCCCCACCACCGGGTCCCTGATGATGAAATTTGCTGGGTTGGGGACATCGATTGCGTGGTCCGAAACAAAAACATGGGGCAAATTCCTTCCTGCACTGCTTCAACACAGGACACAGCATTTTATTATATGGGACAATCACGTAAAATACAGAGCTCATGGCCAATCTACTTACGGGCCTCAAAGTGGGCCCCCGCAAGGCCTATGGGACATTTTTAATTCATTCTTAAATCCCGCCAGTAACATCATTGCACTAATCCCCAAAAATAAAACAAAAATATGTATTATCAGAACTGGTTCAAATTTTCATATTGGTGCACTACTATTTTACAGTGATATTACTGGTAACCAGCTAACCTCTGAGCTCCACTGATCTGTAGCCACATAGTGAGACATCAGTGAAGTAGAGCTGACCTGGGAGACTGTACTGAGGTTCTAAGTGATGAATGAGGAGACAAAATCCTTCGTACCGAAAATGACTGAATCTTCTCCAATTATTGTTGTATGCTGCACTGTCCTTTCCATGCCTGGAATGTTAAAGATCGCGTTCACGTGAAGCCCGGTACTGTAGCTAGAATACTGAGATGCCTGGGACCCTTTTAGCTCCTGTGAAGCATCTTGTGACAAAGACCGTTTTTCCCGCGAAGACGAGTGGGAACACGTCAGCGTTGTCGTCCATGAGAGGTGAGCAGCAGGCCGGGAAGTGAAATTCGACTAAGCATTTCCATTGCAGTACTTATCTGCCACAGTAAATAACTTCTCCTTTGTGTTTACTTAAAGCTTCACCACAGCCTAATATGGTGAAACATCCAGTCCTCTGCCCACAGCCACAAAAGCGGTAGGGACATTGCCCCCCACCCCCCACCCCAAGTGATTTATTTCCCCATCGGACCCTGCCTTCGCTTATCTTTGGTGGCGTGAAGGTCCGGTCGGACCTCTCGTTTAACCCCAACTGGAACCTTTGTCAGCGGATAAATGTAATTATGAGATTTCAAAGGCTTGACGCAATCACCTTGTATTCATTTGCATGTCCTTTGACTTACATTGATAAGTTGGTTGTGATTCATAGAGTAGTGTTATATATACTTGTACTGTATTGTTGTGTGTTTTTATTTATGGGAGGGTTATAACTTGGGAGGAGTGTTTGTTCTTTTGGACGATTTACGCACAGCTATTTATAAGCAAACATAAGGTTTAAAATCAGCAGTGGTGTTTCCGGCAGGATTGCAGCTTTCAGAGAAACCGGTTTACTCAAGCTGTAAAATATTTCTTTGCAAATACATTCATGCGTACTGATACGTTTTGAGATTAATTCTGCTGAAGTAGAGTAGCGATTGTGTCTGTGTTGTGTGGAAGGATTTCAGACCTGACAGTCACATGTAGCGTTTTTCTTGTGCTCCTCTTCTCGCGGGAGTCTGTCATACGTTTTTTTGTGTGCCGCTTCAATTAATTCTGTCCCTCAATTCAGCATGACACAAAGCACAAAAACCCTGTCACCATCTCCCATATTCAGCCTAGCTGGCCTATTGTGTGCTCTTCAGATCTGTCAGGGTCACTTTTTTGCAGTCGTTGGTGTTTAACCGATCTGGGGGAGGGGATCGTTTTTGGATAGAGCATGAAAAGAGCTAGGGAAATAAAGCAGAGAATCTTGGAGCACTTGAAAATGATTTGAGTCGTCCCTGTTGCTAAAATGTGACTGCTAGGTGCCAAACTTCATTGTTAGTCGCTTCAGGTTTGGCAAAAGCTTAGTCTGTCTTTCAGATGTGCGTAACTGTGAAACGGAATGTCCAAAAAGGTGCGCGCTCAGCAGCCTATCCCAGCCCGAGATGCCTCGGGTGCACAAGCCCATGTTAGAGCGCATCACCGCACCCCTTTCCGGGTGGCTTAGCACACTCCCGCCTCTGCCTATCACTGCCTCCCATTGGCCTCAAAATGTTTGAATATAAGAGCCGAGGCGGTGGATGGACTGTCTGCGAAGCCGGTGGAAATACGAAGACCATCATAAACCCTCAAGCTCTCGATCGCCTGCCTGTCTGTAGTATATCAGCAATTACATGGTGTCAACAACTCCCCCTTTCAGACTCATGAAGAATGCAAAACATTACCAGGAGAGGGCAGCATTGCACCGAAGTACAAATGTCTTTGCAAGGAAAAGACTGCGAGCTGTTCAAAACTCACCACAGTAATAAATTATTGGTCAAAAGTTTTTAAGCAGGTTGTGTCTTGCCCTGGGAAAATGCAAAAATGCATGCTTAGTCGGTGAGGACACGTAAATCCATCTTATCTAAAGATTCAAAAGTCCTCGTGAAGATTTTGTAGTGTTGTCCTGAAAAACAGAAAACGATGGTTTCATCTCCTCATGTTGAAATTATAGTGTGTGTCACTCTGGTGAATGTTGTGACAAATCATTCAGGGCTTCTTGCTTACAGGCTCTTAACTCATTCCTTGTAGCGTGCAAATGAAGAACGTCTGCTCATTGTACGTAGACCATTTAAAGGCTTAGCTCGATAGATTAGGGGGGTTAATTGTTGGCCCCAAGGCGATTCAGTTATGGTTATTGAGGGAATGATTCCATGCATCGTAAGTCTTGAATTTGTATCACAATCAGATTCAGTTAATCGGTTATTTCATTATTCTGCTGACTGAAATTCAAGTCTTTTTAATTTCGCCGAAAAGAAATACACAGATATCGCCATGGAAACGTACACACTATTGATGGAGTACAAAGAAAGTACAATCTCATAGCGATGTCGTTATTAAACAGGGAGAACCAGACAGTGTAGGATTGTGAAAAGGCCAACAACAGAACTGTGCAGATATAAAGAAACACATTAAAGGAAGCGCTCTTGGATTGTGGGCTGCTGGTTCATGTTCTTGACATAACATTTTTGTTCTGTGGAAAATGGAATATCGACCTACGGGCCAGATTTCATAATGAACTATAAACATGTCGCGGGCTGGTACTTTGAGACCTCTGCTATGTGGTGAATGAGCTGATGAAATCCCTCGTCCTCCACTCTGGAAAATGGCTGATCGTCCAATGCAGTCACCTTAATTTTTTTAGTAGTTATGTCGTTAGCTCTGGTGCTGCTAACTTTGAATACTGATAAAGTTGATTAATCGGGCAAGATCGAAACATCGGACTAATGTCAGTATCTTGAATTTTAACGAATATCGGCCTATAAAAGGCTAACACAAAGGCTAATGGCTAACGTTACTTAGTCTTGACCAGGGATGGGCAATCTTATCCGCAAAGGGCCGGTGTGTATGCAGGTTTTTGGGGTAACCTTTAGGTCAGCTGTTCAAACCCAGCTGTGAGGACTCTTCAGCCAATCAGTCCTCTAATTAGTGACCTAATTAGGGAGTTGCCGCGAAAACCTGCATACACACCGGTCCTTTGTGGATAAGATTGCCCACCCTTGGTCTTGACCATCGCTACATTTTCCAGGAAAAAGAATGACGTGTTTGCTACAACAGAGAGGCATTTCTAAAAATCATTGTAACATAAGGTTATCTTTAGATAGATGCAAAATAGGGCGAGTTTCCCCAAAGTGTGGTAGCACAAAGATAATCATCTTAACACTCCCTTTATGAATATTAATGACCGTTCCCCTGCCGTCCTACGTTTCGACTATCGCATGCTGGCGCTGGTACTGCAGCACGTGAAAGCGGGAGGGTACAACCCAGAAGTAGGAGTCTTTACCTCCAAAAAATAATTCTGACATAAACAGATCAATGCAGTTGAATTTCCACTTTAATAATCGATTCATCATGATGCGTTAATGCGTCTTTTCACTCCGATTATAGATTAATTAACCATCGTCATGTCTGACCATGACAGAAATGACAGAAAGGTTAATGTGACTTGTCTTACCTTGTATGTTTTGGAGTGAACATGGCTATGGTAACTTCTGCTTATGAGGAGGAACGTGAAGCGTCCTTCAGTGAAAGTGAAACTGTCTCGCTATGTGAGTCCCGTAATGTGCAGAAGCCCCACCCACAGCCTGATGGAGCCCTTCAGTGCAGGGGGATGTTAATTTCACTTTGCACCTTATAGTAATGGCCTCTTGTTTTACTTTGCTTATTTGGTCAGTAATTTTGTTGTTTAGAGTGATGTAATTTCCTTAGAGGAAGGAGTTAGTGTCCTCTCTAGATGCGAAGGCCTCGCCTATCGAGGCAGGGCTTGGGGGGAGGGGGGGGGTCGCGTGCGACGTGCCAGGAGGCAAACAGGAAGTGACACACGCCCTGCCTAGTTGCACTTTACAGAGAAGCGCTCCCTCCCCCCACAAGCCACCAGACACGATCGATCGCGACATGGCCCAGGGTAAGGACCCGCACGGGCGCTGCAGCCTGCACAAGCTGGACAACTTGGCCAACCGCATCATCCAGAAGGTCCGCAAGGGTCCCCACGAGCAGAAGGGAGAGGGCCCCCGTGTGTCGGAGTTCGCCCTGCACCATGACCGGCTGAGTAAGTGTGTGTGAGAGGAAGGCGGGAGCTCGATGGGGGCCAGGAAGCCAGGGCACGGAGCATTTCGAAATCAGACGCTTCTCTATGGTATTTAGGGTCATTCTCTGGCAGGGATTCTCCACAGATCCGTAAGTCTGAATCTGACTGGAAGGTTTACCATTAACAAATGAAGAAGGTTTTTGGGGTTTTTTGTGCAAACGTGTAACTTAGGATGGGTCCCTTTGCAAAAATACTTCAAAAGAATAAGCAGAGAGTGATACTTTATTGATCCTTGTGGGAAAACCGTCTTTTCACCCATCCAGTCTTGCTGTCTATGAGACATACAGACGCACATATACAGGTGAGAGAAAAAATCCGACCCTGGGTTTGAATTAAGTGACTTTACTGGTTGCTTGTGATTGGTGCTCGTCGAGCGTTTTTTGGCTGCTTGTTTGCATGTGGTGTAAGGTTTGAACCCCACGGAATGAGCAGGGGGTCACTGTGAGCAGTGACTAAAGTTAGGACATCGAAGATGTTGGGGGGTGGCATAGAGAATTTAGGAAGTGTCTGAAGACCCACCAGGCAGCCGTGATTTGTTGAGGTGGGACGTGAGCGTAGTCTCACACCTTGTTAATGAGAGAGGGCAGAGGAGAATGGCCAGACTCAAAAAGCTAACAAGAAGACCACAAGTACAAAAATAGCAGATCAATGCAGCAGGCATCTGCAGAGGGGCTTCCCAGAATACACTGCTCAGGTCTGGAGGCAAAAGCAGGTCCTACCTGATACTAGCTAGATCACCCTCCACTGAGTGTATTTTGGGAGTTTTATGGTTTTTCTAATATTAAAAATATAAAAACTGGCAGAATCCCACTCTGGGTATTCTCTGTCTTGTACAAAATTGCTTTAAAAATGAGAGATTTGCCAGCTTGCCTTGATAAGAAGTAGCCTCCCTCTCCTGTAGTGCTTCTCAACCCAGTCCTCGGGAACAACAGACAGTCCACGTTTTTGCGCCCTCCCAGCTCACTGCCAGACAGTCCACGTTTTTGCGCCCTCCCAGCTCACTGCCAGACAGTCCACGTTTTTGCTCCATGTCTATTTTTAATCCAAAGAATCAAGCCTCGCTCAGTTTAGAACCCAATGAATTAGCATATTTTCCCGGTAGTGCTTAGAAATGTCTGCCTGGGAGAGAATGTGCTTTTTGAGCAGGCCACCTCGCAGCCTGGAGTCAAATGCTGATGCTGTTCCCATGGCGACGGGCTATGCTTGATCTAATTGCAAGGACTTTTGAATCATGATGCGGCTGCATCAACTGTCTCTGTGGCTTTACTGGCATCCTGAGAATCAAAGATTTCAGTTTTAAATACAAGTGTAGATGCCTTTATTTGCACTTAAAATGTAATTTTGTCTAAATGTGTATCGCTTTACTGGATCATAATGAATGGTAAGTGAAATAATGCTTGCAGATATCTGAGTGTGTGTGATGGTCTACGTTTTAAAGACGGCCGTTTTCGAAAGGAGCCCTTCTGTGCATCAAAGAGCTGCATGATGCAGTTTAAATAATCTGCTTATTCGGGAAAAATCATCTGATTTAGAGAGGAGTCTTAAATCGGTGGTTGTGGTCATCTGATGTGAAATGTTTGTTCTGCTGTCTTTGCAGGTTAGATTTTATGGCATTAAGAAAAGCATTTAGCTTTGCGCTTTGTGAAAGTCTGAACTTATTCATTACCTCAATGGAGAGTGTGTGTGCTTGTGCCCAGTGGTGGATCAGCTGTCATGTTCAAAAGGGGTGTAAGAAAATATCGATACATTTCAATATTATTATTATGTTTCGTAATATTGTATAAATTCTCAAAAACATCTTATTGGTTTCCAGGCAAAGATATGTGTCAGACAGTGGTTAATTTTGTGTTGTTTAATCTCCTGACTGCTAGACAGACAGACAGACGGCATATTTATTTTGGCATTTAATTCTTGATTCTTGCACTCTAGCATAACAACCCAAACCGAGACAAGAAGTAGTGCACTGCTAACATTAGCATTAGCCAACCTAGCAGACTACTAAGCTGCAGTGTTAGCGTTACCACTGATGGCTCCCGCGTCATGCACAGCTGCATAGAGGCTCATTTTAGCTTCCACAATGCAGAAGGCACTAAGGACAGCCATGCCGTTTGCAAAGACTGGCATACTGTGAACCTTTAAAGCACGATCTAAAAATATGTACTGTCTGTAAAAGTATGTAATGATTATTTAATTTTTATTTACTTATTCAGTTTGTTTAAAGAATCCTGCCAGCACTTTTATTTTTTTATTGATATAGTCAAATGTTAATCCCTTTGCTGAAATTGCACAAAAAGTAGTGCTTTGATGTTGGGTGTTACAGGGACTGTGGTAAATGTAAAAGCATATCCCACTGTTCTAGTTTCATGGGATTTTATGCATATGCTGGTGTGTGTCCTTTATACTATGACAGTGTTCCTTGGCTTATTTATAGTGTCGCAATATATCGCAATGTATTGTATTGTAGCCCCTGTATCATGATATGTATCATATTGCCATATTATTGCTAATACACAGTCCTACTGTTCAAGCTGTCCCCCACCCATTGGATATCAATTAACCTTTGAGCAAACAGCTTTGGAAAGTGGATGGATGGATGGATGGAATTTATGTATGTAAGTGATGTCTATGTATACAGTGCAGCTGCAGGAATTAGACCCATCTGCAGAGGAATCACGTCAGATGTGTTCCTTGGGGAGTCTGTAGAGGGGGCCCTGCATGTTTGTGTTGCTTGTATTGTCTGAATGCCATCGTAAGGTGAACGGTTTCTGAAATAAGCCCTGCTGTGTGTGTCGCGGGTACCATGTTACCGGGGGCGACCTGAGCAGTGCGCTGAGCAGGCCTTGACAGCCATCTTTTTAGCGCTGCTGTGAAGGGGAAATTCCAGCCAGCAGCGGAGGCTGAGTTATCTTCACACCACCGCTAGCCGCCCGCCACTCTGCTGCTGAACCTGCGGCCCGAGGTTTCCGTTCCGGCACTGCAGTTTGTGGCCTGGCTGCACTGCATAGATGCTGCCCCCCCACGTAGCTCCGCAGACGACGAGACATGACAGAAGTCGTGCTGTATCGCTAACACACGTGTGCTTGTTTCAGCCTGTTGTTTGAAGGTTCAGGGGTAACTAATTGCCCGTTTTGGCCCATACTGTCGTCGGCAGTCATCAAGACCTGACCATTTGCTTGGTAAACCTTTATTACTAGGAGCATGTTCTCCGCTGTGATGCAGTATGCTTGGTAAACGCAGAAATGTGTTAAGGTCCTACAGCAAACGGCCTGGTCTGTTCTATTCTGTTGAAAGTTCTGTTATTTAGCTTTTAAAATGTCTACGGTAACGAGCTTCAGTTTCCATTCAAAGTGGTCCCACTTCCTCTTTCAGTGATTTGGTCTGTTTTTTATGTAAGGAAATCCGGTTGTCTTCTACGGTAAAGATTTCCCTAGAGCTTTGTTTTCATTGTGGCTTTTCTGTTTTAACCGGTCAATATAAAAAACAGCTTTTGAAGTTCTTCCCATAGTAGCCTTGCTGTTTTTTTAATAATAGTCATTCAGCCTAAAATCTCAGCTGTCAGCCACCTAGGAAATAGTGCATCAGTGCTATTGTAAGTCTTTAGGCTAAGGTATTCTTTTAATGGCATGCATTAAAATGACTGCAGTATTTTATTATGTGAGAATACGTAGGCGTGTAAAATGACCAGCTTCACTGGCTGCCCATATAGATAATTTTTTTGGTCCATTTTTCTGTCTGGGATGCTGACATGATTGGTTTGTTCTGAGTGAATGGTGACCAACTGTAGGCCAGTGTTTCCCAAACCGGTTCTTGGAGACCCCCAGGAGGTCCATGTCCAAAAGCTGAGAGGGAGAAAAAACATGGACCGTGTGGGGGTCCCCCAAGGACCAGGTTGGGAAACACTGGCCTACAGTGTCTTTGTGCCGTAATGCTTTGGTCATGTAGAAGTTGTGTTCTCGTCATTGGTGGTATCTGGGGACTTGGGTAACAGTTAGTCTGTTCAAACCAGTCGTCTCCTCCATCTTTTTTCCTGTTGGTCTGATAGACTCTAACTGCCATTGCCTGTAATCCACTTTGTATTTTTGATGTGCTTGTTGTAAATACATGAACTTTCTCTCTCTCTCTCCCCCTTTCTCTCTCCCTCTCCTCATCCTCCCATCCTTGTGGGTGTTCCTGCAAATCCTTGGTGATCTGTAGAGACCTTTGGTATGCTTTTTCTTCAACAAGATGTCCACAATCACAGAAACAGCCAGCCTCCCTACATCACTGTTAATTAGACATTTTATCAGTCGTGCGCCATGAGTCATTCTTCCTTTTAATTGGATACTTTAGCATGTAGAAACAACGCAGTCATCATGCCAGCCCTTGACTGAGTTTGTGCCGGAGTTTCTGTGATTATGGCCGTCCCCTCCTGTCTGTCGGCTGTGGTCTCCATCTAGTTTGTCTGTGCCTTTAGTCATAACGGCGTGCTTACACTCCATAAAGAAACGATTTTGAAAAGAGACTAACATCTAGAAGTGATGCGTGACAGTTCCTGGATCTTGCTCTTAAATATCGCTGTTCTGCTTTGTAAAAAGTGAATGCTTTACCTCAGAATCATAAGGATCTTGCATCACTTCTCAGATTGCCTGCCTTTGAGTTTTTATATATGATTTTCTAAAGATTCTAGATTGTTTAAAAAATATTGAATACATATTCATTTCCATATTAATAACTGAATACTAATTTTTTTTGTAGTTGCTTAAAATTTTAATTTTGACTGCAGAAGTGACCATTCTTCCCTAACTGAGAGAAGTCGGCCTGTTGAAGTTGACAGTTAGTCTGTGTCTAACTATTTGCTTATGCTCCCCCCACAGTGAAAGAGTTCTTAGCCAAAGCTAAAGAAGACTTCTTACGGAAATGGGAATGCCCTCCACAGGTATAGAACCTCGAGGCTGTTTGATCCCCGGCACCCGTGTGCTGGGTTATCCTAAGGGAGCACTTTTACCAGCAGGGCCAACTGAGAATGTCAAACAGAGTGTGCTTTCAACAATAACAGCACTAAAACAGTTTGATTTTTAAAGCCTTGACTTGCATTAATGTTCTTTAATGGGTGTTTAAGTTTAAATTTACTAGTAGCTGTTGCTTTGAATTAGGTCTGGGACAATTATTCCACGTAATCGACGATGTCGTTTACAAAAATGCGCCGACGTGGAATTTTTGTGTTGACGCGTCGTGTATAACTACGTCAATGTTTTGTAACTGCAAAGCACTACATGATAAACTAAACGTATTGTAAGGGAAAGTACTTTATCCCCTCAAGAGCACGTTAACACTGTCCTTTTGAGAATCGCGCATTAAAACAGTCTGCTAATAACTGAACTTTAATGTCCACCTAATGATCTCTTCACAGCTCGAGAGCTCAATATTATGTTTATTGGACCTGCGGCATGGTTTTCATTTACAATATAAAGTTATTCCGCTAATAAGCTGGCTAGTTGTTTCACTGCTGGCACCGATAAAACTATATGAATTATAGACTGAATTCCGCTATAGTTTAGTCTAATATCGCCGGTGCCAGCAGTGCCGCACTATTTTGTAAGGCATGCACTGGCCAATCATGTAGCACTTCTCTAAAATATTAAATAGACATCTCCTACCACCCTGCAAAAAGGAAATCCCCCCCCCCGCACGAGGCAACATGGCTGCGTCTACCAGCAGAGCTTCAAAGCCTCTGGAGAAACACGCGGCAAAAAAAGGCTCGCACGCGGTCTTCCGAAGTTTGGGAATACTTCAGTCATGACACCTTTTCTGCACCTCTACTGTAGCTGACGTTAATGACGCTGTTTCAGCCGTTTTATATTTTCTGTTTACTTATTCTGTCATGTAAGAGTGAGACAAATTATCGTTTACAACTACTCTTATACACTGTAGCCTAAATCGTTCCTTGCTCACTAAAGTAAGCTTAACTATAAGCTACCTTTGCTAGTGTTTGTTAAAGACATGTTTCTCTAGTTGTGAAATCATTCCATGTTTTAGCATCTATTTCAACATTAAAGTCAAATTAGTGTACTGAAATAATTAAGTAAAAACTATTGCAGTGATTATTAACTTCAGTCTAACATAGAAATCCTATTGAATCTCTTAAGATTGCCTTTTTTGTTAATAATGCTCTAATGTTTAAGAATTTTTTTAATAAACTGAAATGTTAATGAGAGTTTCAGATTGCATGTAGGGGAGGGGGTGAATTGTATTAAATGACTAACTTGAAAATAATTGCTTATCGATAAATTTATCAGATCAATCAAAAAATTAGTTGTCAGATTAGTCGAATAATTGAAAAAATAAGCGCTAGATTAAACCTTTGGGACAACACTAGTTTGAATTCAGTTTCTGGATCTGGGTGGAGCTCGATCCAGCTACTCGAGTTATAAATGGCTGGCGTTTCCCTCCTCAGAGCACAACGGGCCTAGATGACTTTGAAAGGCTAAAGACACTGGGCACCGGCTCATTTGGGAGAGTTATGTTGGTAAAACATAGAGGCACAGAGCAGTACTATGCGATGAAGATTCTGGACAAGCAGAAGGTAGGTGAATGTCACGAATTACATACTGCCTGTTTCCTCCATCGCCCCCTGCAGGATGTTTAAGGAAATGTATATTGAAATAAATTTGTGCGATAGGCAATGGAGTTTTTTATTTTCAGAATAACTTACTTGCTCTTGTCTCTATAGGCAGCCCTTAATATATCAAAATTTGTTGATACTGTTGATAGAAACCAATCTTTTATAAGTATGTCATGGTCCAGAATTTTTGTTGTTATGCAGTTGAATTGCTTGGCTATTGTGAGTTTTCTTTTTTTAAAAAGCTATTCATATGTTTATATAGTTATTATATAAAATTCTTATATTATATTGCCCTGACGCTGTATGGGGACCCTTCAGGGACCTCGTGTCCTCTGGTGAGCCGCCGCCCCTTGCTGACAGCTAGTCCATCTCTCCTGGTTCAGGTGGTGAAGCTGAAGCAGATCGAGCACACGCTAAACGAGAAGCGGATATTGCAGGCAGTGTCCTTTCCCTTCCTCGTGAAGCTGGAATACGCCTTCAAGGTGAGGCCAGTGCAGCGTGGGAATCTCCGCTCGTCAGTCCGACGGGCCGTTTAACTGCTTCAAAAGGTCAGAAGCGAGTGCTTCCTCTTATCATGCTGTCATCCTTCATTCCAGGACAACTCCAATTTATATATGGTGATGGAGTATGTTCCGGGTGGAGAAATGTTTTCACATCTCAGACGGATCGGCAGGTTCAGGTGGGTGCAGAGAGTGGGCAGTAGTTCTCATTCTTGCCCACATGCTCTGGGCTGTCAGCTCAGGTGCCCTCCTCACCTGTGTCTAACGGTGTGTCTGCTCCCTCCCACAGCGAGCCTCACGCACGCTTCTATGCTGCTCAGATAGTCTTGACTTTTGAGTACCTCCATTCACTCGACCTTATCTACAGAGATCTGAAACCCGAAAACCTTTTAATTGATCAGCATGGCTACATCCAGGTCGGTGATGCCTTCCCAGCAGGCTCAGTCCCTTTTAAACTACTGTTGTGGTGTGTTGAGGCTTGTTGTTTAAGATTCGGTCTTGGTTCTACAAGTCCTTCACAGGGTGCATTTGCTACCGTCTCATATAATTAATCTCAACTTCTTATTTCAGGTGACAGACTTTGGTTTTGCCAAAAGAGTAAAAGGCAGAACTTGGACGCTGTGTGGAACCCCAGAGTACCTGGCACCAGAAATCATTCTCAGCAAGGTGTGTGACTCTCACCGCATCTGTGTCACTCATGTGTGGACATAAAATTACTAAACACCTCCAACCGGATCCCCAGCACGGGGGTGTCGTCAGCTCTTGTGGGTCATGCCTTGGAAAATGTCTTGATCTAGGGCTACAACAAGGCTGTGGACTGGTGGGCCTTGGGGGTTCTGATCTACGAAATGGCAGCTGGCTATCCGCCCTTCTTTGCAGACCAGCCTATCCAGATCTACGAGAAAATAGTGTCTGGCAAGGTATGGAGATCTTTAGAAAGTGCTACCAGCACCAGAGATCATCTGGTTCCTTTCTCTGTTCAGAGAGAAGCTGGTGCCCCAAGCCGATTGCACTCGTTCATCAACAGATGAACGGAAACTAGTTTATCGTGACTCCAGATAACGGACATCACAGTTCAAGTCAGCTTCTGCACCTGAATTTGTGTATAGCAGCCTCCTGAATGAGCGTCTTTAACAGAAGTGTATCGCCATTAGCTTATCCCCTAATCAACAGCATTCCTTTGCACGGGTTAAAAATCACTGCCTGTCTCTTTAAATGAAATGTGTGTATTAAAATGTATCCATCAGTGTTTAGTCTGTGCCATTCCAACCATTCCTCCACAGGTACGATTCCCGTCTCACTTCAGCTCAGACTTGAAAGACCTTTTGAGGAATCTGCTCCAGGTTGACCTGACTAAGCGGTACGGAAATCTGAAGAACGGAGTGAATGACATTAAAAACCACAAGTGGTTCGCCACAACAGACTGGATTGCCATTTATGAGAGAAAGGTAAGGATTCACCTTTTGTTGAAAAGCAGGCTGTATTAGTTGTCAGGATTACTAGGGTGCCAGATATCTGGGTACTAGATCACAGGCAGATAATGAAAAATGAAGTTGTTTTGTGCAAAGGGAAGCTGGATAGCTTAGATCTGTCATTAACTCTCTGTAGTCTGTATCTCCTCTTTGATCCCCTGCCTCCTGTGATTTGTTTTTCCTCATAGGTGGAGGCTCCTTTCATACCAAAGTGCAGAGGTGCGGGCGATACAAGCAACTTCGACGACTATGAAGAAGAGGACATCCGCGTGTCTATTACGGAGAAATGCGCCAAGGAGTTTCTGGAGTTTTAGAGGGAGCGTGAGGTCACATCAGGGCTCAGACACTGGGATCGTTGCACTCTGCTAAGAGCTTGGGGTTGGAACTGAGATCATCCAGTTTGTTCAAACAAATACCTAGTTCCTTCATTCCAGTATGTGATGGAGGTCCTTATTGCCATGACCCATAATGTGTAGTTAGCACTGACATATACCGGCACATTTAAGCAGAAACACTCCCCAGCGCCCCCCGTTTTCAAACCGTCGTAGTTGTCCTGAATGTTGTTTTGCCCCTTGTTTAAAGCAGTGGTATTTTACAGGTCAAAAAAGTGATCAGCTAGGAAAGAGTACACAGACATCCTTCAATGTGATCAAGTGATCGTCCCTGGCGGTGTTGCATTTGGTGTGTAATTTGGGTTCAATTCGAAGATACATGTTGCTTCTAGTTCTTTCCAGCTGGAATTTGTCTGTTACGTGTCTGGGGAATTTTAAAACCAAGAGCAAATCCTATCTCGGCTAAAATGAGAATCTCAGTGACTCTTCTTCTTTCACAAGTTACAGTTGCCTGTTCTTTGTGCACATGTCTATCAAACAGATAGCATCTAAAACGCCATGTGTTCAGAGAATGACCAAAAATAGAAATTGAGAGAATGGCAATGGGATAATGACCTTCGGTGTCGTAGAAACCCAGTACCACTGACCCACAGACATTGTTTGTTTGGTCCGAATTCAGGCCTTTGTACAGCTGGCTACTGTGGACAGTAGCAAGAAACAGGAAACGGTAAGCAGTAGAGAGGTCATCGTACCATTTGTAGCAGTGTTTCCAAGTATATCAACTCATAAATAGCTAATTTTATATTTGAGTTCCTTAATCCAGGTATGGAAGTAATATAGTCAGTTGCTGGATGGTACGTTTCACGACTAAACGTTCAGGTGCGACAAAGCATGGACTCTCAGACTTTAGCCTTTGACATCACTGTATATCTCCACCGTATGCTCCTACCCAAACCGAAATGGCCGATTTTCACTTGCTCTGTAGCTAGCTATAAAGTCCGGGGGAGGAAGGGTCCAGCCTGGTTTGCCTGTGGAACAGTCCTGGTCGAACTGCTTTGGGCCAGCGTGCGATATCTGCTCTGTCATGAGTTTCTACTGCTTAAGCCGTTTTGCAACATTCTCAGAAGAGATTGTAAAACTGCCATATTCCCAAGATGTCCATTTTTACGTGCGTTTATTTTGTTCTCGCAGCAATGTAGTGCAGCGGCTGGGCGACGTGTACGTTAAACACTTGATTAAGTTGCTTTCACGCTCCGACTAAAAAGAGTTGAAAAATCCTACGTTTGCCAGCTTTCTGTCTCTCTATTCTGTGTTCGACTCATTTCATACGGCACATTTTGCATTGTTTCTGATGTTTGTTTTTATTTATACATATTAGAGAAAGATGCTGTCTAATAAATTTTATTTTTAAACTGTTAAGACGGGATAGTTTTGCTTACTTTTGAAGATTTCTCTGCTCACGTGTATGAAATACTACCCATGTGAAAATACTTGCCTCCATATAT
>JAODKC010000047.1:15626113-15649502 GCA_026777985.1 Mormyrops attenuatus | reverse complement strand
TATATATAGATTATATATAGCAACTATATTTGTTGGTGTGTCAGTTGGTATGAATCCTTTTACAGCCCTTATGTAAGCTACATGACACCCCTCACTGAAATATATATATTTTTAAATTCACATTTATAGCTGTTTCACAAAAACATTATGGGCTCCACTGTCAATTCTATGTTTTTGATTTAATGTTTTGCACATCATCTGAAAGGCTGATGGCAGTTTTTCTTTTTTGTATTTTTTGACCACCCCATTTTTTCTGTGTTCAAGGGAAGTACAAGATACTTTGCTGTAGCAGAATATGTAACAAATGGTCTGTGTGTATGTGCGTGTGTGTGCGCGCGCGTGTGTTATATAAAAATACCTATATCACATTAATAAAAGAACAGAAAATTCTTTGTATGAAAATATTAATCTTTTGTATTTCATTTAGACTAAACATGCTGTTGTATGCAAGCTGTATGCGATAATCTATGGTAAATTTGTCGTTTATGAACGTAAAAGATTTTAATAAATGCTGGAGATCACATTTATCATTGGTATTGAGAATTTTAGCTAATGTTCGGATGTTCAAATGTTGCTGGTCCAGCCTAAATCTGAAGCTCGGACAGCCAGCCACTGTTACTAATTGAACATAACATTTCATGGCACAGAGCGTACAGACAAAATAATCTACAAAATAATCATGTGCGGGGTTTCCTCTGATCAAGTCCCAAGCATGCATGAAACAGACTTTCAATCACAAATACCATATTCCAGTCTGATTATCTGTTTTGTTATTAAATCAATGTGTCTGATTTACAGTCAAAGCAACAATCTAAACAATGTGAATTGGTACCACCAAATTACTTATTTTGGGTCTGCAGAAGCGTGTTAGATGGGTCATATCCAGTTTGGGTCACAAAGGGCACCAGCCATATGTAGTGACATCTCACTTTTAGGAAGCAGAGGCTGGAGGACTGGTACAGCAGAGGAATTGAGAGTAGAGGACTTTTACAGTGTGTAGCAGGGAGGCACACACCCCACGCAGGAAGTGTCCTCTGGGGAAGCTACATATTCAGCCTCCCTTTCAGTACAGACTCGCAGGCAGCTGGGGGAGGTTCCCCCTTATCACTGAAACAGGAACTGTCTGGAATATCAGGGAAGTCCAGGGCAACCTCTTGTGACTCATCAACCCCCAGAGCTGAGTCTCCTGGGCACTTTTGCATGTTTACGCGGACCATCTCAGTAGGTAGTGTCTCCCCGTATGCTTTACCAGACGACATGTGGTGTCTGAGGTCTTCAAACAAAATGGCATGAAATCTTTGATATTTCTAGGTAGGTAAATTTAGCTCTCAGGACCAATAATGAAATTTCCCATTCCAAACCCATGATGTTGCACAGAATGCTAGCTACTTCACAAATCATTCTGTACCCGAATCCTCCTTTTCAAATGCAAGCAATTAAACAAAAATAAATGCATACTCTCAATTTAGGAAGCCCCCACCCCCCAACCAGAGGACTGCAAGCTGTGAGCTATGTCGGCCAGTTTCAGAAGCTGACTAATTAGGAATGGAAGCAGTATGAATTACTAATGAAGGTTGCTTGGCAGACATGTTTGTCCAGTTTCATATCAAGTCTGAGAAAATGGTCATCATATCGGTATGTTAGCACTAAAAAAAGGAGTATCTTGTGTGGAGGCAGGCTCTTCAAAATCCTGTATATGCAATCTGTTGATTAATAAGGTCTCCTCTTAATGTCAGGGAGAGTTTTTGACCCTTATATATGACCGTTATTTCAACTACAGATTGTTAGTTGATCTTTCAGTGTAAATCCAGTTGGCAAAGGGTGTGTTTTTGATGCCCTTTTTATTTTCAAAGAATCAACTGTCTTGTATGAAATGTTCTCCCCTTTCAGACCTAATTACCAACTTAAAATAGCTAGTATCGCAGAACACCAAGGGTTGTCATCTTTAACATTATATTTAACGATATGAATCTTTTTATATATGCAGTATTTCTGTGCAATGATGACACGTGTACGTCGCAGAATAAAGACAACTTAAATGAGACTGGTGAAGAAAATAAAGAAATATTATATGAGACACCGATAACCCTCTGTTATCGGTCTGTGTACATATACTTATCTTAACCTTTAACGCCCCTTACATCTATGTCAATCTTAATGCTTGCTGAAACTCCCTTTTCTAGGGTCTGAGCCCACCGTCGTCCACCGTTCGGGTTTCCGTTCCGGTTGAACCGTTTCTCCAGAGCCAGGCTTTTTCACGCCATCAAGTGGAAGGTGAAAGACTCCACCTCCCAGAGTCCCCTGCGAGCGAACGCCAGCAACCGATTGGCCAAGGCCGTCAATTTCGCTGGGAACCGTGGCCGTGAATGTAGTCCAGGGAAGGAAGCTCCTCGCAAAATCTGGCTAACGAGCCAGCTGCACAAATTACAAAATAAGGTAAGCGCCTTTGTTTTGCGGCTTGGAAAAGTGCCGGCTGACTAGTTTAATTTCGGGTCGGGGCGATCCAGGAAGTTCCCCCTCCGCCTTGGCGACGATCTGTTGGTTTATTCGTGCATTTGCAGCATCCAGCTAGCTAAATGTCACATTCTAGGCAGATGGCTTTGGTGTAGCCCATGCTGATGTTTAAAATGAAATAAAACGGCGGCGTTAACAAACGTGCGCATTTCGGGCTGTCAGAATAGCTTATACAGTACTTTCAATGCGTCTAATTATTCACACGACGATTTGAGTCTATGCCGAGTCTCTGCGATTTTGCAGAAATAACACAATTATTTGCGAGTGTAAATAGTACTAGGTGTATTAATAGAAAATCACCAGACTCTTGCTCAGTTTTAAAAATAATTAATTCAGTTTATTTAATAAGAAATCTATTGCTTTTTTGTTCTCCCCACAAAGACGTGTACAGCGAAGATCTCTTTTGGATGTTATAACAGTTAGACACAGTTAGAAAACAGTGTCAGCCGCACTAAGCTTGGATTTCGTGAGGGTGATCTGGTTTGGCATGTTTTTGAAATCTAAGGTCGCTAAATCGAGTGCTTTTCCACGGCAGGCAAATGTGACACATAACCCTGCTTTATTTGTGTTTTCTATTTTTTTTTCGAGCACGCATTTTGTTACAGTGTTAAAATCTGAACATTATCACGTTTGTTTAAATTAACTGAAGTATCGCTTTAATCGAAAATTGTGTTTATAATTAGTTTTGTTTCTCAAAATATAGCTGATTTTAAATATGACAGTCCCTTTGGTGTTACAATGGGCGACAACTTGAATGACAGTTGGAAGAAAATGTTATGCTTAAGTGCTGTTACTTTGTGGGAACATTTATGGAGGCATTTGTAAAGGTGACTGTTTCTTTGATTTCATGATGTTAAGCATGAGTGCTTGCTAAAAGTGTTAGCCCATCAATGTATTTTTCCGCTTCTCCAGCAACGGGTTGCAGTTGTTCATTAAATGGGTCATATATTTGTCTGGGCTCTCAGCCGTAAACAGCCGAGTGACTCCCTTACTTATGCATGAGAATATATGGTGAGTTATAGGCAGAGTATGATAAAGGACCCAGAATTACACAAGACAAGAATAAAGTCTTTAAAATAACCACGTTAGTTTAAAAAAATAACACATTTTCGTTGTCTAGTTCAAGTGAAAAGGCATAGTGACCCGTGTGTGTGTCTGTGTGTGCGTGAGATAGAAAGTGAGTGTGTTAAGAAGGAGAAAAGACTATTTTTATTATCTTTTGGTTGTTGAATACAGGAGCGAATTAAGTGCCTAGCCTGAATTATATCACCATAAACGTTTACCGTGAATACAGCTGCTAGCGTTTAGCAGTTGGAAGGGAGTCTGTTTTATCTTTACATTTCTTTGTCTAGTTTTTTAGATTGTATTTCATAAGACATATGATTGTATTATGCGCAGCATGTGTAAATAAATCCAAACCGAGTTTCCATCAAGTATTCAGAATCATGCAGTGTCAGTTTGCTATTCTCTCTGGACTGACACTGCTGGTGGGAATTTAAGTATCTGTGCGTTAAATCCGAGATGTTCCCGTGAGTCAAAGTTAAGACGTTGCGAAAGATTTACAGTGAAAAATCATAATGGAATCAAAAATATACATTAAGAGAACTGGCTTTCACGGGTTTAAGGCTTTCCAAGTGAAATCTGCCCTTTCACAGTCAAATATCGGCGCCAGATCTACAGAACCGGATCTGACACTAAATTGACAAGTACAGTTTTGCAGGCTGAAGTCCAGATATGTATAAATACGGTATTTCTGTCGAAACCTGACAAAAAGCTTTAAAGATACTGACTGCCTTATCAGCATTAGCGGTATCAAATTAAATTCTGGAGAGATGCTTTCTGAATGAGGGAAAATAGATTTTGAAGTCTGAAACAGAAAACAATCAGGTATGTTGTGAGTTTGCATTATTATTCTTTTGCCCCTTCAGTTCTTGTTTGGGGCTGTTTTCTGACATCAGACTGCATTTTGGTATTGCAGTGGCGTGCATTGGCGACGGGGGCAAGTTCCCTTTATAACTTGCACGTTGTTTACCGACATATTGGGGTTTAATAATTGAACTTAAACGCCCAGCGTATTTCATCCACGCTACTGTCTTCCTGGCCATTGAAGTGAACCTTTTTTCTTTTTATACACCGTAATCAGCCCTATTGTTATATAACGCGGGCGCGCGCGACTCCGCGAGACAAGCGCCGGTGCCGCGATAATACGATACGTGCCCCCGCGCGACGCCCGCTGCTCCAAATAAAGAGACTTTCATCCCTGGTCTTTCCAAGACTTGTCGTCCATCTGTGCTCTAAAATTAATGACAAATGCGGTAACTGACAGAACAGATGAGCAAGCGTCGCTCATCAGACGCAGTCGTCTTGTTTTTTATGTGGATTATACAATTTATGCTTTATGCTGAAAAGTAGTTCTGTATCATTTTAGACCTGATAAGAGTAACAGATGCATAGGGAAGTGAAATGAGCTACTGAAAAAATACCAGCGGCTCGATTATATGACAGTCAAGAAAAAAAAACATTTTTTTTCCATTTCAAGGATTCTTCGCTTTATTTTCTTCTTAATTTAGCCTGAGATTCAAGCAAACCCTGAAATAATATTGAATTTCTTTTTAATGAGTATTAAACTACCCTTTAATAATTGATTATCAATAGCTGCTTAGTTGGTTTATGATTGCCAATTACATATTCAGTGATTTCTCTAGCCCCAACACTGCAGTACATTGTCAAGCACTGTTCCTCTATGTTGCTAGGCAACTGGCTCTCCATGTGCATCAATGGGAGAGCGCATCGTGGTGTGGCCAGGGGAAGGGGGGGGGGGCTGCCAAGGAGTGAGCTTTAGCGGGAAGGGGAACAAAGTGGAAACACCAGGAGGTGCTTCTGAAGCGAATGCCAGCAGAGCCTAGCACCGTCTGCTGCTCCCTGTAATCTGCAACGTCTTCTTAAAGTAACGCATACCTCTGGGTCTAATTGTAGGGCAACTGTGTGGAGCAAGAGTGGAATGAGAATTTTAGATTTATTTTGATTCTTGTCCACACATTAGTGTACCGTGTACTTATATCCAGATTGCCCCCTATTTGCATGGACAAGAAGTACCCCAGTGCTTAGTTACTGGTAGACACTATCTTAATGTACTGTTTGTCTCTATTGGTGGTCCAGCATCGTGTAGGTACCCTGTTTTTTTTTTATGAGCAAGGTCTGGCTGGAATCGGACCTGCATTTGGTCCCATTTTATTCCGTACTTTTGCGTATCTTGGAATCCCTACAGCCCAGTGTGCAGTAAATTCTGTTATACAGCAGAATGTCCAGCCGTCACAGCATTCACTGCCTGCTGCACTGGCTTTCACTTCTTGACTAAAGCACATGGAAGGTCTGCAGCGCATCTCCAAGGCGGATCACCCCCCGCCCCACACACCTCATCTTAACTGATTAACAGTTAATCGCTTTCATTTTCTGTTTTAACACTCCAAAGTTGTCCCTTGGGGTGTAAAGTGAGTCTCACTAAGAATTTGTTATTTTTTCAAGAAGAAATGTTATCTGGGGAAAAATCTAAATGAAAATTAACAAGAAAAACACATTTGTGTTTGAAACGGTAAATCTGAGCCCTTGCATTTGTTGCCGTCTTTAGTGTTCCTCATTCGCAATGTGAGTTTATTTGTGAACAGCAGTGTGTAGCTTAGCGTGCTTTGACTTGTGACGGGGCAGAGCGCAGCCTAGATGGTGGGAGATCCATCCTGTATGCAGGGAGACATCGTATGATTTGGCCTCGGCCGCCCAGGGAAACGTTTCCCTCTGTGTGCAAAAAATAAAATGTGTGTAGGCGCGAAAATCATCCAGGGTTACAGTAGTGTTTGCTGTGATGCATTCAGTATTTGCGTATCTTTTGTACGATAGTGACACCCAGCACTGTTTATTAATGTTCCTGTTTCTAACCCTCTGCTGAAATTCTCCTGCACATGAATTGCGTCATGCTTTTTGTTATTTTGTCGAGATTATGTGATACACCTTTAATATCCTGTTTGGAAACATGACTATTCATTGATTTTACTTGTTTACCCATCAGCTGGCATGGAGAACAAGACAAATGGCTCGGTGGACACCAAGAAGTAAGTTACCGTCCATCCATATGCCATGTGTCAGCTGACAGCGGTGAGTTTTGGAGGTGGGGGGGTTGTGAATGGTCCCCTGCAGCAGGTAGATGTTTTGTGCTATAGATCCATGCTTGACTTATTCTCCTTTGGCTGGGGCTGACAAGTGACTTTTAATAATAATAATAAGAATAATAATAATCGATACTTTACTTTAATGGTCACTTTCAGTGCTTCTGGTATTGCTGGGAAAACTGGATAGAAAATTGGCAGTAATATAGTAACACGTACAAGTAGCTAAAATGAGTAAATCCTGAATTAAGGGATTAGCTTTCTGCTCTTGGTAATGTAAAAAGTACATGTCACTCCCATTTATTCTGACAGAGGGCGCTTTTCCACCGCACCAAGTACCGTACTTTTGGTACTTTCGCTTTTCCATTGACTTCCGGTCAAGAACCAGTCCTAAAGATTCCAGTACCGAAAGTGCCAAAGCAGCTGGGGTACTTCTTTGGTACTTCGGTACTTTGGAGTGGGACTTGAAACACTTTCTTTGTCAATTGGTTATGCAAATAGCTTGCCCCCAAATGCAATACAACCACAATCTTGAAAAAAGTTGCAAATTCAGAAAGCAGCAATAAACTAAATAAAAAGAAAATGAATTGCCATTTGGTCGGAAGAACAGACACAACAAAAAGATCAGGATGGCATGGTTTAATATGCATGCTGTCCTAGCGATGGGGGCAGAGTGGTGGCTCTGAGGCTAGGGATCTGTGCCAGTAACTGGAAGGTTGTTGGTTGAAATCCCATGAATGCCTGGAGTGATTCTACTCTGTTGGGCCCTTGAGCAAGGCCGTTAACCTACAGTTGCTTAGTCTTGGGTATGACGTTATAACATATGACATTAATCTACATCCAGCCCTGCAACTGGATCCTCCAACTTACAGGGAAGAACTTGGGGGTTAGTGGCAGGATTGGCACTGCAGCCACTGGAAAAAAAACTCACAGTGGCCCATTCGGACTAGTGTGGTGCTGAGGTACCGCCTGGCGCATGGCTGCACTCAGGTTCTCATGAGGTTTGTCATGTGGTGGGTGCTGCAACACACTGTAATCAGTGCATGTTCCTTACCTCTCACTGTAATCAGTGCATGTTCCTTACCTCTCACTGTAATCAGTGCATGTTCCTTACCTCTCACTGTAATCAGTGCATGTTCCTTACCTCTAGCAATGTGGTTTTGTTGTAAAAGAAAATATTGGGGTATTTATAAAGCCAAATGGAGTTAATAAATTTCTTACAAACCCATGTAGGAGTGATTTAAACCGCAAGGATGATAAGGATTATGATTGTCTGGGAGAGCGCATGCAGCACTAATGCAAAAGCAGGGGAGGTCAATTTGAGACGGATTTTTAAGCGTATATTAGATAACCTATGATTGAAATTGCAAAGCTATTGAAGTTTTTTTTTCTATGAGAGAATAAAAATGTTGTAGCGAAACTTAAACGCTCTGCGCTATAACATCTATACAGAATTGAAAGTAAGAAAAAGCCTGATCTTAATCTACCTAAGTAGCAATGTGAGAATTGCATGTTCATAACATGCGATGTTGGTATTAATATGGCACATAGTCCAGGCCTATAATATGATATAAAATAACATTTTTGGAATTCAGTGTAAAATTCATTCAGCGCTGGTACCGGTTTTCACGCCAGTGGAACAGCAACACCTTGAAGTACTGAACTTTTGGTACTTTCTCAAAGTACCAAAAGTATGGTACCTGGTGCGGTGGTAAAGCGCACAGACAGACTTACAGCCTCACATGCCCAGGGTGAAACTTTGCAATATCGTGTCAGTGTGTTAAACATCTGTAATGAAGTAACTGAAATACAAAGATAATAACAGGAAGTTTTGACCCTGCCCCCTCACTTTCTCAGCCTGCTGGAGAATGGAGAGCTGCCGGACCCAGCTGACTGGGCTGTGGCAGATGTGGTGGATTACTTCAAGGCCGCGGGGTTTGAAGAGCAAGCTGCCGCTTTCAAGGACCAGGTAGTCCCTCCCAGTGAACCCTCATGGGAGTTTCACTTACGCAAAAATGTTCTGAGGGTAGAAGGAGAAATGATTGGTTCAGGTAGACGTCTAATCAGACCGTAGAAGAGGTGGGTCCAAGCAACTCGAGGTGGGCGGAACAAACCAATCACATTGTCTTGTCCTGCCTCCTCTAGTCGCTTGGACTCAATCTCTACAATCTGATTGGATATCTCTCTGAATCATTTTTCGTTCTGCCCTCAGAACATTTTTGTGTAAGTAAAACTGCCACAAGCTGAATAAACACTAACCCTGCCTCATTCCCTAGCCTGTCTTTCAGCAAGGTTAGCCCCCACGTGATGGTGATTTAATGGGACAATGATTATTATTATTAATTAAAGGAGGATATTTTATGCGAAATATGTCACAGAAATGAAAATGGGGGCTGTCAGCGTTCCAGTGTGATGGCTGAATTAACCTGAATATACCCTGAAATAAATGAATGTAACTTTACACAGAGGAACTGTGCCTGTTGTACAGGACGTGTGACGGGATCCTTCAGTAAGACGACCTAACAGCCAGTTATGTGATCAGTTTCAAAGGTATCAGCTTTCATGCACAGATGTTTCTTTGGTGGGAGATTCTTTTCAGGTGATTACTCCTTACGAACAACTCCCACCGATACGGACAAACCTGCCATCTGGTGGACAGGGACGGTCTGAGTAGGGATGTACCGATACCAGCATCGGGTATCGGGCCAATACTGGTCTCATATTATGATACTCATACTCGTAAAAATTGACATTACATTAAAACTCAAAGCCGTGGCATTTTGTCATACTATAGCCCAGCGATTTTCAACCACTGTGCCGCGGCACACTAGTGTGCCATGAGAGATTGTAAGGTGTACCGTGAGAAATTATCCAATTTCATTTAATTGGCCTAAAAAGCTTTTTTGAAAATTTATTATTTGCAATTAATATGCCATTGTCGAGTGTCTGAGCTGTAATAGTTCTGTATTCTAAACATACAAAGCTATTTCAACATTACAGTGATCCCCTGCTATATCGCGGTTCAGCTATCGTGCCCCCGCTATATCGCGGATTTTTCCCCGACGCGTCAGTTCTCTGCGTATCACATACCTTGCTTGTGGTCCGATAGTTTTCGTTTTGTTTTAAGCCCTACAATTGCTCCCAAGCGTCCTGCATCTTCTAAGCCTTCTGGTAGTAGTCAGCCTAAGCGCCAGAGCAAGACCTTGACCATTCAGGAGAAGGTAAAACTCCTGGATATGCAGCGGGAAGGAAAGCGTCACGCGGACGTCGCTCGCCATTATGGCTTGACTGAATCGACGGTACGATACATCGAGAAGGACGAAAAGAATATAGGAGCGCCACATCACTTTCCTTTGTCAAACAGGAAACAGGGTAGCAACTCCTCGGAATAAATCCATCGTTAAAATGAGATCACATACGTATACATTACATATTATTATTATTATGTTACTCATACCCTTTGCCCGACATCCTCATATGATACGTGTTGTTTTAATAAGTTTGCATGTGTGTGGCAGGGGTATTTTAAGGCTTAAACTTATTATTTTTATTTTTATTTATACGGTCTTTCTATATCGTAGATTTTCACCTATCGCTGATGGGTGTGGAATGCATCTTCTGCGATAGGCGGGGGATCACTGTACTCCCATTTTCCACGACATATCTGTGTGAGCTGAGTTTTTCAAGCCCGACTCATATAAAAACTAAAAACAGAGAGAGACTGAGAGTTGTTGAGGAAGAGCTTTGTGTGTGTCTGTCTTCAATTCCTGCCAGAATATCAGCTTTGTGTTCATCCAAACAGGCTCAGGTTTCACACTGAGTGAGTATAAATAAATCGAGAGACTATTTTGTCATTACTGGGCTACACAGTGTCATTTTGTAACATTTTTGGTTGGCGGTGTGCTGTGGGATTTTTTCAGTGTAAAAAATGTGCCGTGGCTCAAAAAAGGTTGAAATACACTGACTATAGCCTATGTGGTAGAATACATGGAAACCGCTTACAGTGATCACAGTTATAGTGATAAACCGCTTATATGGCTCAAAAAGCTTGGGACAGCATCATTCCTGTGCAAGTACTGTTTAAATAATTCACTTATAGTAGTCCACTTACAGTGTTCGTTTTGTGTCTTTTTATACACTACAACGTATGCAACCTGAGGCTAATGCTGGCTGCACAGAAAACCTGACGGGGAAAAAGAAAGTCATTTTCTCTCAATGACAAATATAGACTCATCAAACTTAATGATAAACTGCCAAACACGAGCCAATTACATGCAACAGCGAAACTACAGTAATCTATATTTTATGTACAGTAGGCTACTGTATTATAGCGTATTTGAATTATACACATTTCAGTAATTGTTACTAATTAATGCTAATTAATTCATTACTAAGTAATTTTAATTGTATAGTACTATATTTAGAAAGAGTCAGTAAAATTCAGTAAATAGCGACACTGTCCGTTTTATTATCTTACAGTCATGTAATAAATATACAAATGTCAACTAGAAAGTTAAGCCTGATGTTCCCTTACGCACAAAAGTCTCGCAGTCTCTTCTACAGTGAGGCATAGCCTACAGCTTTATATTACATGATATGGTCCATGATTGCCATATCGTTACTACCTGGGCCTTAAGCCAACACTGTGCCCTTAATTGCGGCACCACCTGCTGGTGTTGTGTCCTAGTTGAGCGTTTGTCTCCCCCTTCAGGAAATCGACGGGAAGTCGCTGCTCCTGATGACACGGAACGACGTCCTCACCGGCCTGTCCATCAAGCTAGGGCCAGCACTGAAGATCTACGAATACCATGTGAAGCCGCTGCAGACACAGCACCTGAAAAACAACGTGTCGTAGCCCCGCCTCCCGGCGCAACGCCAAACACGACAATCACCGGGAACTCTTGCGGACGGAGCTTTGCGCCTTATGCAAATTTACTTGAAGCAATGAGGGGGGCGATCTGCGTGGGTCTGTCCTTCGCCATGCCGCAGCCGCTTGGGTCATACAGGTACAAGACTTTGAATTTCTGATTTTTGGGTCTTTTTTTTTCCTGTTTTGAAACTGAAAGGGTGAATCCTATAGGATTTCTGTTTACTTGTTTAATTCTTTTTATTGTATGATTGCTGCCATTGTTGGTTATGGTGTAAAAAAACTTTCTGTTGGATATCCTAGACATTTGTTGGATGAACAAATGTCAATAGAGGAATTTTCTAAACTGACTTGGATGTAAGCAGAGAAGACTGTCGGTTTGGATGATCCTCATGGGACCTGCATTAATAGTACCTGGATATGACGTGGAGCTGAAGCACCTTTTTTCCAGCAGACCGTAACCCGTTCCTGAGTCAGGCTTTGTTTGGACCTACGAGGCCGCTGTCTGGCACACCGTGTACCAGATCAGACAGGCTGGGGTTGTGCTCTGGCTGCTGCTTGACCCCTGAAGTTCTGGGTGCCATGTTCCCTCTCGTGAGTGTCTTCCTTTTGTTCTAAAAAGGGATACGGTACACTGACGGAACAGCTGCGCAATGAAACTGGAACGTCTGCCTGCTTTGGCAAGGAAAGGCATCCTGCATCCTGTCTGCTGAGAAGTCCAATTGAGCGTTTCACGCACCTTTTGGAGTTAAAGACCCAAATGCCAAATTATGGCAAAGAAAATTTTTCTGTACTGTTGTGACTAGTGATTTTCTTTTAGTTTTTTTAATTGCTTGAAGGAGTATTCTGTGAGAATATTTCCAGCATGTTTGACTACGTTGTAACTCAGGCCTTAAGGAACCTGGCTTTATAAATGCATTCAAGCCTGATGGGTTAAAGGTTTGAAACGTACAGGTATAAAATGGTGCTTGACTTGGCTGAGGACAGGAAGGAGTGTAGCGATCTCCATATACAGTCGATCAGGGCCCATTTGCTCCAGCTTTAAGCTTGATTGGATTTCTATAAAATGCAGATTGTTTCTGACCATGGTTAGCAAGCACATGTATTTTAGATAAAGGTTTTTCACAGCTGCATTTGTGCTTATATTTAATCTTGACTGAGCCGAGGAAATTAGTGTTTTACGTTTAGTTCAACTGGTTAATCTGAGTTGATTTTTCTGTGACTAGTAAAATCTGTGATCTATACACACGCTTTAAGATTTCAAGGGACTTTTGGAAACATCCATTCCACCACCTTGGCTGGTAGAATTGAATCCTTGGCTGCCCACTCGCAATCCAACGTGACCTGAACATTAGTTAATCGCCAAGCTGTTGCAGTTCTGAAACTTGCCCAGAACCTGCTCCTTTCGTTTGGTCCTGTTTGTTTAATTACAGACATAGTTAGCATTATTGTCCATGCCTTCGTACCACTTTGACAGCGAGCTTTCTGGGTGCCCCCTACACCTGCCTGGAGGGTTGCGAAGGTGATCTGGTGCTCAGGTCAGCGGTGCTCTCTCTCTCAACCCTCATTCTTTTTGTGCACTGGAAACTGGGCAAAGGTTTATAAATCTGACATTTCTCTTTTTAAGTAACCCTGCAAGTAATCAGTGTCGCTGCTCTCCTGCTACTGTGGACTGGTGTAGGTTTTTTTTTTCTTGATTGCTTGGAAAACAAACTGAAGCCCAGGGAACGTGGATTCGTGTTGGTTGGATAACCGTGCGCTGAAAACATACAGTGTCTATTACAGCAGTTTGTAAAGATGAAGCGGGGACTGGGCACGTGGACAGTTAACTGTTTGTGATCTGGGTCAGATCTTTGAAAATAAAGTTGTCAGATGTAAGTGTATGACAGTGAAACTCAGTTCCTTAGCCTTCTACGGCTAAAAATTCAGTGACCCCTCAGAGATGACTACTTACGCTCATTTTAAGAATGCACTCTAAATTGCTGCTCCCCACAACAGGATGCAACACTATATATACACACCACCATCCAAGAAATCAAGCACAGGTAAAGTGACACACAAAGTGGCCAGGAACTACAAAATTTCCCAGTTGTGACAGCCCAAGGACTAGGAACCAGTAAGTTCCTGAACTCCGGTAGGAAAGTGGCTAAAGCGTTTTCCCCTTGTTACACTTTCGTAACACTTCAAGTTCCCTGCTCAGTAATGCTTTATTTTGTAAAATGGGACAGAAAGAGCAGTTTAATACATTCTCAGTGCAACAAAACATTCTGCCAGAGAGTAACAAGATAAAACATGCACGACTAATTGCTGACTGAACTAGTTCTTAGAAGGGCAGACAAATTACCGAATTCATTGCTAGATTTAACCTCAACAATTTGACTATTTTCCCATAACACACAAAACCAGGTAAATATTCCTCATAATAATGGAAAGGCATCTCGTGTATTGTGTTTTGTTTTTATTCATTATAAAAGTCAACACTTGCATGTGAAAATAGATAACATCATAAAAAGGCACAAATGCAAAAACCAGTAAAGCTCTTTCCTTCAACTACATCCGAGTATAACAAGCACCTGCAGGGCGAGTCATTTCAACGCTGGTGGGAAAAAACCAACTGGCAGTTTAATCCCTGTGAGGCACAGAGTACAATGGGAAAAGGTGGAGAGAGCCAGCTATTATCAACGCAATGCCCCATGTCATCCGGCAAATATGGCTTCTGGGAAGGGGGTCAACAACCTAAACAGGACCCAAAAGAAAAAGAAGAAGTCTTAAAAATGTCCACTGGAGTTACTAAAACATTCCAAATTAGTAACAGAACAGTCATGAACATTTTTCTAGTGTCGACAACCTTTAAAATAGAAGCCACCAGTCTTCAACACATTTCAGTACTCCACCCACGAGGGGACTGATGAAGATTTCATTTCATCCATAGAATAACTTAATGGACGTCATACAATTGGGTGTCATAACTGGGGGGAATGGAGGCTCATGTGGGCACCATGGCTTTCACTGACAGTCCCATACATGATATATTTTGGGTATATTTTGCCTATAAACAAGGTAAAAATGGATTTATACCCAGAATCATTTTTCAAACCATCTTCCTCACTTTCACGTCTACACTCACCAATAACGCGTCAGGTGGTTTCCCCCCCCCAAACGCTTTAGCCAGTCAAGGTTGAAATTATTACACAGATTTGGCAATCCCCCCTCCTTCGCATTTTGTTGATAAACTGTCTAAAGCAGTTGTGTTGTAACCCACCACAGGAAGTCCAAAATTAAGCTGCAAGTTCAGAGTCTAAACCCATTAGTATAGCTTTCCAGTGGCAATACCATGGAAACATACGAGCCATCAAACTAGGCGTCTTTCCTCAAACATTAGCAGCAAAAGTATACTCACACGACAGTTTTGATTCCCAAATTCTTGAACCCCAGTTATGATTAATGACCACATGGCCAAGAAAAAAAAACTGGGCCCAAATCAAAACAGACTGCTGTACACAAGCAAAAGTGAGGGGCTGACCTTACCGTCCCATCCCGTGAAGGCATCACAAGAAAGAGCAGACCCTTGGCGGCTTGAAGGGATTGGAAGACATCCCGGTCACCAGGGGGTCCTGCTGTGCATTCTCGAGGCAGAACTGCTGCAAGTCTGCAGCTGCCTGGGACACCTGAGGGCCAGAAACGACATGAGCTGATCAACAGCTGCTAGCAGCCAGAATAAGCCATGCCGACACAGAAGTCTGACATGATATGAAGACGCCACAATCCAAAGTGCACATTTACTTTTTATTAAGAGTATCAATCTTTTAGAGAACACTTATTAATCCCTCACAAATACACTGCCACATTATCCACTGCATGACATTAGCCAAAACACCTCACACACATATATGATCACGCTATATACCATGTGTCTTACCAAAACATAACAATTTCAAATCTACACTCAAGTCACAAGAAGCAAGATCACTTTGAAGAGAATGAATGAGATGAGGAGAGTTCATTCCGTTGTCTTCATGTTTTTGCCAAAGTGTTCAATGTGAAGAAGGACTGCAAACGAGTGACACCCTGACGCCCCGGGCTTTGTTTCAGTGCGAACACCCATAACGAAACCGTAAAAACTCCATCTTATGTCACCCTGCTTTTTAACACCAACATGTTTCATCAGTGGGTGGGGCACTTATAATTTAAGAAACAGTATTAAGTGGCGGTGACTTAATAAAGATCACCAAACAGGGCAAATTCAGATCCGCATCGTGATTGCTATTTCGATGACAATGAACAACAAACAACTTAAATGGTCAAGTTCCAGTCAGCCAGTTTCCCTCGCAGCAGAGAAGGTAAACTGGTCGTTTTAAGTACCAGTTTTCGAAGGTGATGTCCGTCTCCAACGGAAATGCGGGAATTAACCTACTGAGCACGACTGTCGAACCGAGACCGACACGAGTCTCGGCGCAGAATTCGGTATCACACCTGTCCCGTTATTCCGGATTTACAAACATTTCTACGCGACCCGCACGAAATACGACGTGAAAAAGTTCCGTTAGTTACTTTACCAATCCAGAGGTTACAACATCGCTGAACAGGCCCACTACTCTTCCAAGTGGCATTTTACCAAAGAAGTGGCAGCACAGGGTCGGAAAACCCATTTTTAAAAACTGGCTCTTCCAGTATGATGTAGGGATACCTAATGAAACCACATTTGCCACATTTACAAACCACAATTATTAAAAGGAATCTCGCGAAGGAGCTAGGTCCCGGTCGTGCGGGACTCCCTCCCCACGCCCTAAACAGCCCTGCCCGCTTTGTACGCGTCTAACCGCCTTTCGCAAAGCAAAAGTTTACTCGGATACCTTCACTCTGTTAATCTTTGCTTCGAAACGCAGCTGCTGCACGATCTTTCTCATGGCGATAAGGTTCGATGAGCTGGACATTTTGTCGGAGTAGAAGGTTGTCGGAGCCAGCGCTGGATTTAATCACGCTTCCGCTTTTCGCCTCAGCTTCGCCCTTTTCTTTGTGGGGTTCACCCTGCGCAGGCGCCAAGCAGCCCCACAGTCCCATGGAGGATGAGGCTCTGATTGGTGGGGAGGGAGGACTTCTGCGCAGGCGCAAAACAGATCGACGGAGGAAGGCGTTAAGGTCCTATAGAATTTTGAATAATACATATGCATAGCGCAATATACACACACACACACACACATATATATATATCTATCATATATATCTATATATATATATCGTATATCATATATATATATATATACACACACATGTGTATGTATAAAATGTGTGTATTTATTGTTCAAAATAACATTCTATCAGTTTCCCAGCCTACCAACCAAGAAATTCGTTCGCTCACTTGCATAATTTTAAACTAAATGTAGTGTTCCAGTAAGTCCCAGAGAGTACTTTTGGATGCAATTCCTTTATGTTGTATCAAACTACTGCAAGATAGTTACACAACATACGTAATAACAGACGTAACGATAAGTGGTATTAACATAAAAGGTTTGTTAGAAATTAAGTGAGAAACAGGCCAACATCAAAATCTTAATGCAGTCATGCTGCTTCGTGTTGGACTTCCTTTTGGAAATACTCCGTTTGAATATATAAATCGGACTTTAAGCAATAAAAATTGTGTAACTAACAAGGACGATACAATTTAAATACAATTTTAAAATGTACTATTTCACGGATTTTATTAACGTTAGCTTGTTAAATACTTTTGAATTGATGTAAAGCACCTATTCGAAGCGTTGTCTGGATGTAAAATTCCCCTACAAAAATGCTGTATTTTATTTTAAAAAAATACACAAACGGAAAGTATTTTTTATATTGAAATCATTTTATATCCCAAATTCTTTATTCACAAATGTAAATTAAACCTAACATATGGCGTTTTTTAAATGCCTTGCAGAATCATCTTTTTGTAATACAAGTTGCACTATACACTTGAACTGCAATTTATTTTGTCAATGTAATTACCATTCATTAGTTTAAAATATGTAAACGTTAGTGCGCATGCGCGGTTCCCGTGCTATTTGGTCAAAGAAATTCTGCGTATGCGCAAAACAACTCAGGTAGCTGAATGAGGCTTCACTCGGAAGTTTATTCCCAGTTAGGATGATAACGTGGCATTGGATTAATCGGAACGTGTAATCAGTACTAAAGTCCAACGTTTAGCGTGCATACATCACAACACTAGCATACATCCGCTAAACTAGTATCCAACTTTTTGGGGAAATGAGCAAGTCCTCCGCCCTTAATACTTTTACCCTAAACATAATTTAAGCCATGGCGCACTCCAGCGTCATGTTTGGAGAACAAGAAAACAGGACAAGTGTTTTAAGCGATACCCAATAAAGACTATGCGAAAACTTAGCCATTTCGCTGGGTAATAATCATACCAATCTTTTCACAGCAAACCGTCAAAAAACATCATTCTAGATCCTTTATTTATAATCTTAAATGAGTTTTATCTGTATGTACAATCCACAACTTAAACACTCTATCAATACCAGGAACGTGTGAAACAGACAAGTTTATTATATGCATTTTAATTACATTTAATCCAAAAGCTAATTATTGCATTGACTGTAAGAGCAGCATGAGTAATTCAAACACCATGGATTTGCAAAAGGTCGGGGGGGGGGGGGGCCGGAACTCAGAAAAGTTAGTATATAGAAGTCTACAGCGATATGAACTTCTTAAAATGTGCAACGTAAGCTACATAAATTCCCAAAAGATCTACGCATTACAAAATAAATACACTGAAGTTGTACAATAAAGTAAATCTCAAATATATACAGACAAGACCTATAAAACATCTTTGAAGATTTGGGATGAATATTTGTACTACAATCAGTGGTCAATCATCTAATGCGAGATGCTCCCATAGGATAACTGCACACACACACACACACGTTAAAACTGGCTCATGTGAAGACAAATTCATCACTGAATTTATTTAAAAAAAAAAATAAAGATTGAGTTTTTGGCAGGTTCTTTCAAGCATCAGATGACCAATAAAACTGTTGCAAAAATAATCTTCATGGATCATAGGGCCAGCATTTTTTTTTTTTTTTTTTTAAAATGTCTTTATAAAGTTGAAGTGCAAAGCGTCAGTTTGGACTGCTCTCAGTGCCAACAAACGAATAGATACTGCAATCGGCTGCTCCAAGGAGTCCCGATTTGGCAGAAACATCTCGGCTGAGGATGACGTCAGAGTCCTGCCAGTTTCCATTCTTTGGTTGGGTTCTAGGTGAGCTGGGGAAAAAAATAAATAAATAAAATACAAAAGCATGATCAATTTTTTTCGCAGAAATCGATTAAGCAGAAACACACTGAAAGTGAACGGTACCTGTGGTCAGGGAGGAGGCGGAGTGTGCGGTAGAGGTCAGTTGTTGACGGGATCTTTGCTGGCGCCGCTTTGGGGGTGGAGAAAGCGTTGTGATACTGCGATTCTGGAGCAACGGTCACTTCAGACTCAGGACCTGAGGAAGGTCACAGCATGAAGACCACGTCACACAATCCATTTTATCCTTCTGCATTCTGCCGCGATGGCGCGCATCCAAACGGCACTCACTCTTTAAGGCACTTTGCGATTTCTTACGGTCCAGAAATGGCGTCATGTTCAGGAACTGATGCTTGAGCCACATGGCTCGGTCCTCCTCAAACGCCTTCCTCTGACGGACGCAAAGAGGAGAGACGTTTGTGGTCATTTCGGAACGATGCGGCCCATAAAACGTTTTTGCCTTAAAACTCCAGAGGAGCCCAGCATTTGTAAACACTCAGTACCTCATGGCCCAGTCTAATGGCAGCTTCTGTGAAATTCCTTCTCTCCTTCTCAAAATTTTTCTTCTGTTCGTCAAAGAGTCTCCACTCCTCTTTGAGACGCTCCTTCTCCTCCAGCATGTAGCAGTCGTTCAGGAGGGCGGCCGTCTCGTCATCACACGGGCAGCTGAGCTGCTGCTGCACTCGGTAGGGGGCAGTAGAGAGCCAGGTGGGTCATGCAGGTGACCGTACTCGGTAAACGGTCCCATCAGATTGGGCTCTCCAGATCATACCTGCCACAGCTGCTGCTGCGTCTGGATGAAGTCCTTACACTGCTGGATCTCCAGCTTCAGCTTCTCCACAGTCTCATCGTGGCTCTTCCTGGAAATGACTTCATTGTCACCCAGTGAGCCATTCTGCACCAAGGATGCTGTGTACCAGGCAGGGTTATTGTTAGTAAACAGTACAACTAGCAGATAACATTTTCATAAACTGGAATAAGATACGAAAACATGCTAAATGAAAACTACAAATATTGCTTCAGAGACTAACAGATGAAAAGTCAAATACTTTATGATTTAATACCATTTTATAAAATGATTTGCTTATACATGCTGAAACATCGCTAACACCAACAACCTGTTTTGCCCACTTTGAGGACACTAGAACATGTGCACTGTGTATTTATGTAGGTTTCCCTAAAGATCAGACACATAAAACAGCTCTATAACTTTGTGTCCCTTAATAAAATTACTAAAAAAAAAGAAACTTCCTGAAAAAAGTAAATAGAAACAAACGTAATGAAGAAGCACTGAAAACTAGAAAAATACTAAACTGGATTTCAAAGGAGGTAACATAACCTGACAAACCCCAAAGTGAACTCTTCAGTAGAGCGTACAGAGCCTTCATTTAAAAAAAGAAAAAGAAACTGGCAGCAAGTTGGAAAAACCCAGAAATCGCACAGGATTCCACTAAGCAGATGCTTTGGTCCAGAGCAACATGCAAGTCATTAAAGCCTGGTGTCTGCACAGGGTCAGCATCTCTGGAGCGGTCTGGGTTAAAGGCCCTGCTCAGTTGTGGTATTATCAGCCACAGGACTTGAACCCACAACCTTCTGGACACCTGCACACATGCCCAACTGACTGAGCTAATAATACAAAGTACCTGCCTGTCCAAATGACTAAAAGAAACGTCTGGGTTAATATGATGTAAAATGTACTGCGCAGCCGATCAGACCTAATGAATTGAGCCTTTTAATGAAAATGGGGATGCTTCTTAAATCAGTCATTAATTAGCATAACCTGGATTTACCAGCTCATAGTAATACAAAGAGTAAAAGACTACTTCATTTCAAAACACAGAATTAAGCTAAAGGGGAAAACAGGTGGGGAAGAATCATAGATGCCAAGATGCCAAGAGCTCAGTAACTGCACCACAATCAAATCAGCATGGATTATAGTCAAGGAGAAACATTGGGAAATAGGACAGCAATCCATAGCTCTAGATCCTATTGTTTCGAATACCTCATCAGGCCTGAGTCCAACCCCCCCCCCTCCCAAACTGATAATGGTACATCCCATCAGGCGCTCACCTTGATTGTCCAGCTTCTCCATGTGGTTCTTCAGCCGTCTCCACTGCTGCCGGATGCTGTTGGTGAGCTGCTCGCGGGCATGCTCGCACGACAGCTCCAGCGTCTCCCGGCTCGAGTCGCACACCTCCTCCTCATTTTCGGACCCGGGCTGCAAGACACGCCCTCAGTTAGTCTGACACCGCTATGGATTTTGAATATTACCGTAATCAAAAGGGAGATGAGAGGTCATTAACCAGCTCGAGGCTGTCATCGATCGTCTCTCCTTTCTGGCTGTGCTTCTTCGGACTCAATATGGAGACCATCTCCTTTTTCATCTGCTGCAAAACCTTCTTGAGCTCCGCGTTCTCCACCAGCAACTCCTTCTGCCGGCTCTCATAATCATTCAAAAGGGTCTGGTACATCTCACCCTCATTCCTGAAAAACAGGCACCACACCGTCAGCAGTAAGACTTCCCAAAAAGACATCCAAGTCATCAAAAAGGGGCCAAGACTGAACGGGACCTGGCTTCGGTTTTCCCAGTCTTCCAAAGGCTTCTCTTGCCATCAGATCTCCCCACATAATTCAAGACTTCAATAGCTGGGGAAAGAGGTTTAAACAAACCATGTGAAATCCATATTCAGCATTCACACTAAAAGCAACCAAGAAAGCAATCAAGCATAAGAACATAAATTTACAAACGAGAGGAGGCCATTCGGCCCATCAAGCTCGTCTGGGGAGAACTTAACCAATAGCTCAGAGCTGTTAAAATCTTATCTAGCTCTGATTTAAAGGAACCCAGGGTTTTAGCTTGCGCTACACCAACAGGGATACTACTCCACACCAACTACATGCTGTGTAAAGTGCTTCTTCAAATTCATTTTAAAATGTTCTCCCGCTAATTTCCACTTATGGCCACGAGTTCGAGTATTAAAAGCAAGGATGGCTTTGAAACAGGGTTCATGAACATCACAGCCATGCAGGAGATGTACCCAGCCTCTTGTCCTTCTTGTCGATTAAAAGCTGGTTCAGACGCTCCTTCAACTTGCTGTACTCCCTCTCCTTACGCTTCATGTCATGGTTATACTGGCTGGCACGACTGGATATTATATTCTGTAGCTTTTGTACCTGGAGAAAAGTTGAATTCAGACATTTAATTCAGACATTTCCTGCAACAAGGATAGGACGCTGACATCTTTAAGGGCGAAAGGATACAGATCTTGACCATTTCGTAAATGAATATACAGAAGTCGTCCGTATCCACGGATTCAGTTATCCACGGTTTACCATAGTTAAAAAAATCCTGTATGTTTTTCCCATTGTTCTCAAGACCTTTGAGGGGTATAAAAAGCATAATTTTCATTGTTCCATCATCCCGTGATAAATGATATTTTCTCTAGGGAACTGGGCTACGTCAGAATCGCTTTCATTCGAGAGAGAATGTGCACTATATAATGTACTTTATTATTGCTGTAGAATGTTAATATCCTACTGGGCGTGACTTATCAATTTCCATATTTAAGTACCAAGTACACAAAAATCATGTATATACAGATTGGAAACAGTTTGCTATTATCTGCTATCCACAGTGTCTCAACACACCACCTGTGAATACAGGGTGAATACTGTATTACTGTACTCAACCTCTTTACAGATCATTTCCCCACAATGCCTTCAGACTGCAGGGTCCCCTACTACGGCCACAGAGAAGGGGGGGGAAGATTAGGATGGAACAATTTTATAACATTTTATTGAACTGTCATTGAATTTACGATTTGAAGAACACTTAGATATAATTACAAAGTTTTAATTCTCCTCTTTTTGCAAAAAAGTAAAAATCAGAGACACTCTACTTCCCCTGTTTTAGCTGGAATGATTCAGCCCTGCCTTCACTCACATGACGCACCTTAGGCTGGCTGCCTGATATTGGTTATGTCTGAGGTCAGTATGAATCCTGCATTTTAAGGCTACAAAAAAAAGCTGAGAGGAGAGGGTGACGGTGGCCAAGTGAAAGGTCTGTTTATGTTATTGACTATCCACACCCTGCCTCCATATGATTCAATAAGTTACTCATATTAACATTAGAAAAATTAGCTTGCGAGTCCAACGAATAATAAAACACGCTTGCTGACTTATCGCCGCATCAGAGAGCTGACAACATTCATGTTCGTTATCTATATCGGTGTGCATATCAGCTCTGCCCTCGTTTGTCACGCACAGATGCGACTTCAGCAAGCCTGACATGGTCTGGCAGGATCTGGGGGTCTGCCACTTCATCAGGGCCCCCAAATAAGAAAAATATTAATGCATGCCACTCGGGGAACAATATACAGCCGTTTGGTAAATTGCACATACACGGAACCAGACATTAAAGAGATAGAATAATAAACTAGAAAAAGTAATAATATTTTTTATTATTATTAATAATAGAAATAAAAAGTAGTAAAAGTGCAAGATTGCAGTTGCAGGTAGATTGCAATTTTACCATAGGGAACTCCCCCCCACTTA
>JAODKC010000047.1:15612673-15626013 GCA_026777985.1 Mormyrops attenuatus | reverse complement strand
CCCCAAGTAAGGGGCAGCACCCCTGCCCCCAGCATAAGATGTACTTGTCTTCAGATGTACCCAATTAGCTCCTGAGTAATGAAGTGCACTCCGGTGCAACAAGGAAACAGACGTAACGGGCTGCATGCAGTAATCATCCAGCTGGTGAGATAAGGGCAGCCTTCAAGTAAGAGTTAGTAGCCGGACAAGAAAGATAAATGCTAAAATGAGGCCGAGACAGAACACACACCCCAAAAACGGAGTGGTTTTAAACACCAGCCATGCATTTTTTGTCAATATGGATTCCCATCAGGCGGTGAGTATGACATCAGTGGTACAGGAGAGTCTACCGTATCTGCAGGTTCTCACAGCACCGTCACTGCCTGGACAGCAAGACTTGACAGGTCACTGTGGATCAAATTCAAAGGTTTGCATGCGCCTGTTTTGATAGAGAAGCCTTTCCAGGAGGGACGGTGGTTTGGCAGGCTGACCTGCACATACGGTAAAGACAACGACACAGGTTTTCCCCACAGGGTAGCATAACTGGGACACAGATTTGCTTCCAGTAACATAGTAAAATTCTTTTTAATGCAAGGACAACATGTCTGAGTGGAACAGGCTGCACCTGCAAGACCTAAATTCCATCTGAGGTATGCTGATTTTCACACAAGCCATTTAAATACAAATTCTTCAGTCTTAATGTGGGAACATGACTTATAGTAAACTTTAGCACAACGGAACATGCCAAAGTTCCAGGTTATCTGGACAAACACACAAACCTGGCCACCTAGCCCAAGGACTGCACACAGAAAGTGCCAAAATTAGCTCCATGCACAGTAACCTATTTGCAGCTGGTCTCCAAAGACACCCCTATCAACCTCTCAGCGAGCTCAGAGCGTCAATGATTGATCTTCAGACAAAATTCAGGAGAAATGCTCCATATGAGCTACATGCAGACTAAGTACTGAAATCTAAATAGTGCCAAAATTTGACCAGGGTGACCCCTAGCCAATCGTGATGAGTGAATATTTTATAACTGCAAGGTAGGCCTACAGGACCAGCAAGGTAGGCCTACAGGACCAGCAAGGTAGGCCTACAGGACCAGCAAGGTGTACCAACTGCACTTCTAGCCTTAAAACTGAGCGCTCCGTAACCAATTGATCTGCATGCTCAGTGTGACTTCCCAGAATCTGAAGTTGAACCCTCCACCATTTTTAACTAATCAGATGAAATGTCAACAGCAACATTTATACACCAGAGCATCCGATCCAACCAATATAAGGCCATACCAGGCTTTGTCGGTGTCGGCACAACCGGAGGAGGTTAGAATTAAAAAGGCTGATCCATTCTTTTGTACAGGATTCTGACGTTAAAAGGCTTGAGGTTCTAGTGCACCATTTAAACAGAGACCGGGCCTCTCTGCATGGCCCACTTTCCGCTCAGCACATACTGCAGATAAATGTCCTGGCACTATCCTCTGCAGCAGTGTTGCCAAAAATTGCTGATAACACTGAAGTCAGGACTCCAACAGCAGCAGCGGTCCACACCAGATGCTGAAGAACAAAACATCCGACTACACCGGACTTAAATCAAGCAGCTCAGCTGAAGCCTGGGTTAGCCCAGACCACTGCAATCTACAAACCTTATAGAATATTATGAGTACCCATGGTCCACTCAGCCACCTGGAGTCCTGTTATTCTCTGCATTCAAGACTGAACGTATTAGCAGAAGCTCATAGATCACTGGCCTCCCTGAATTTCAAAGCTCTTCTTTGGGATCTTCTACATGGGAGTCCACCAGTACATAGGATCTCACCACTGGACTGGCAGTAGAAGGACATAGCCTAAATTATAAGGCTGTTAAAACCAGATTAACGATTGATAAGCAAAAACCACCGTTCTGAGAATAATGGTACACCTTCCTGAGGTGGATCACTGGGCCGCAATCCCTTCCCCGTTACCCTCATGTGACATTTCATAGGATATATAAAACAGCACAGCAATTGTGACAGGGTATTTCCAGGTGCAGTCAAAAAATTACCAATTTGTAGCTTTGAGGGTATAATTACTTGTCACTGGGGCTGTATCCCCAAGGGTCTGCCAATTGTACCCTTAGCTGCGGGTAAATGTACCTTTTAGTCTAATTCAGCACTTCCCAATCTGATCCTCAGGAGCCCAAACAGTCCATGTTTCTGCTCTCTCCCAGCTGGGAGCAAAAACATGGAGCCCAGGGGTCCCTGAGGACTAGATTGAGGTACACTGGTCTCATTTAAAAGTACAGAAATGGACTCTGAGGAACATTCTTGTACCATTGATGTTATTTGTACCTTGGGGAACAAAGCTGTACCAGGGCTGTACCTTTTTTTCCCTTACTGAATACTAACACACCACTGAAATTTAAGTGCACAAATTGAACTGCACCTTCACAAACCAAGTCAAAGACAGGTAAATGTATGGTAAGACCAAAGTTCTGTGAATAGTCACAAGGGTTCACACAAAACAAGATGTTAAAGATTTATACTCCAATTGTACGAGTCATGAAAGATTAATTATCTCCCGTTTCTAAAATACTTTGATCGAACGGGCAGACAATGGAGGTTAACAAGACCGTACGTGCTCGCACAAATTTCAGAGCTGCACTACTCAACCAACCTGAATTTAGAAATAGATTTGCAGTTGCTCTCCAAAGAAGCCCCACATGCTCACCTCCTCCTTCTCGTTTTTCAGGCAGTTCTGTAAGCTCTTGACTTTCATCTGGAGCTGCCGCTCCCGTTCACAGAGCCCTGTGCTCTCCCTCCTGGACTGCTCCAGTTGCTCCTAGAAGCGATCAAGACTTAATTCATATGCAGTTTAAAAAAAAATAAAAAAACACCGCATATAGCATTAAACATCTAATCGATGCCGAAGGTTTCATCGTTTATTATCGGTAAGTTAATGAGCCGTAACTGGGCACGCGGCGCTAGCCCCCCCGCGCGCCATGCACCTTGAGCCTGCAGTTGCAGAGCTTCAGGTGCTCCAGGTGACTGCCGCTCTTCAGCTGCTCCGTCTCCAGCTCCTCCAGGGCTCGCAGGCTGCGGCGGTGCAGCTGCAGCAGCTCGTACATGGTGTTCAGCACCGACACCGCCTTCAGATCGCCGCCGCCCTCCAGCCCGTTACACACGGCGGGGAAGCCCAGTGAGGACATCTCCTATGGATATCATATTTACCAAATATACAAAAGCCTTGCCGCTCGCCAGAAGATACGCCGGAAATTTCACTGTTAAACAGAGTTAAATGTTTACCAACATCTCCATTTGCGTACTGTCTGCAGCCATTTACCTGATTTATGTATGAGATGCACTGTGCTATGTTCCCTTCCGAGCAAAAGGCACTTAAAACTCTGTAGGACTGTTTGGACAAAGGCATCGAGGAGTGAGTGTGATTCCTTGGAGGATACATTAACCTGGAAGAGTTGTAGGACATGTTTGGGCTCTCTGTTAAAGTAAAAAGAGAGAGAGAAAAAAAATCAAGAGTAAGCTTCCTGCACGAATTAGACTGAACGCTACCGTTTGATCAAAACCATGATTAAACAAGCCATTAGTGATACTACATGAACCCATGTGACAGGTGTCCGAAGTTTTCGTTCTCTGCAGGTAATCACGTTTGCAAATGCCATGCTGCTGAAATACGACGTGCACGTCCGTGAAACCATTATTCTATGAGCCAAAACTGCCTGTCGTGCCCTTCAACGGGCGCCAATTACAAGAGGGTTAAGAAAAGCGAGTCACCTTTAAATAGTTCCCATTCGCTCTCCTTTTTGAAAGGAGGTTAGCTATGTAGAACAAACACGCATCCGAGCTGGGGGGGGTGCATTTCCACACATACATTTGCGAAGAGGATTGAGAATCCGGCCAGCAGCCTTCAGATTATTTAACGCGCTATAGGCAAACGTTTACCCAGCGAAGACTCCGCCATTGCTGGCGTCCACCTATCTCCCGTATCCGCTGGATGCGAGAAGAGTTGGGAGGCTGCTGGTGATTGTAGGGCCAGTGCGACGCATGTAGCGATGAAGGGCTTCTCAGCACACAGGTCCTGAAATAGATGGTGCACAGTGTACCAGATTAGCGTCCCACATAAACATGAGATTAAACAGCACCCATGGGTCCGGGGTGGGGAGGGTGATCTATCGAGAATGAGATAGCGCTCTTGTCTTTCTGCAGACTTTGGACCTTCTGCACGCTGGCGCTGTCATTAGTTTCAGATCTGGATGCTGTCAAGTACACGCACGTCCATATGAACAGCTCTGCACGCACACCACGTGTTTATATCTAACCAAACACAACATACATCTCGTAAAGAAATCATTAACTGGTAAAACGAGCTCACCCACGTTTTAGACACTTACCCTCAAACCGGTTTTTATATAAAATTGCGAGTATATGGTATATCGTTCGTATTTGCCGACGGCTAAAGAAAGAAACTTGTAAGTGAAATGGGGGAAAAAAATCGCGTTGCGCGTGTACGTAGCGATCAATAAGTCCGACTCGCAGATGCCCGTCCGCACTCACATATTCTGCAACACACAGCACACACTGAAATATCAATATTAGGACCTGAAAGCATGGCGCCATTTTTCAAGAATTGTCTTAACTCAACCATGCAACGTCACCGGTTTTAATGCGCTCATTCGTTTCCCCAAATCAGACTGCCGTACTCCGCTGAATGCGGTATACACCATGCTTTGCTGACAAGTGACGTCAATTAGGACATCTCGGATAAGATACCAACCATTAAACAGCTTCTCCTGTGACATAGATACAAATTACCTCCAGATCAGACCCTGATCTTCAGATTAGTGAACCAGGACGGACCGGTGCCGCTATAATCTTGGCTCGCTGACGTTACCACCACTTAGGAAAGAGACTATTTATACATCCACGCACCAAACTTAGTGGCCGTCTTAAGGACATGTGTTTTAGGTATATTAAAGACGTACAATATGGCATATATACGTTTAAATTTGGACAGCCACATACGGAAATTACTGATAGTATGTTACACGCAAAGCAAACAAGACACCAATCAAGAAGTACTTAACCGAATCGCGTAAACTGCGACAGACATTTATATAGCTGGCTGGGGGGGATTATCTGTGGTACCTAACCAGGTCGGTTTAGGATGTACTGCTGAAAGGAGAAAACCTGATCAGGTTAAAATGAGGACGCCACGCAGGACTTTGACACACATCCACTAGCCGCCATGATTTACTGACCCCTTACACACACTCTGATAAAATATAATACAGGTTTATCACGGATTTACACCATATTTCCAAAATGATACATCAACATGGTTTCCTCCACCATCTGCTACACCTTTCCGGGATTTAGAGAGCCCACGCTGGTATACAGGTGCTCATCCACCTTAACTCATACAGTCACCTACTTCGCAGATATAACCTAGTTACACCACCTGTGCGCCTAAATCCTAGATATAGCCCATATCGGCAGCACTTCAAAACACTCATCAATCGTATTTTTCTACAGTATACTTATCAGCTTAATATCCGGCTCCGGCACTAAACACTCCGAACAAACCCATTCAAATAACCAGCGACAGACGGTTAGTGATCGGATTTTTATTGTTCTAATTATTTTAAACTCACGCTGTGCAAACCGGACGTGTCCGAAACGTGGTGACGGTGAAAACGCCGAAACCGAGCCCACCGGCCGCTGCATGGGACGTATTTCGTTAATCTTGGTCCATGACTGGCCACCGACTCCCTCCTATCAGCCGAGCGCAGGTTGGCTTGCAGGTTTGAAGCCTTACGACTACCGGGCGCAACAAGAAGCACGGCTGCCATTGGCCACCGTGTTGTCAAGCAACCAATACCTGCACATCCTATTGGACGACGCACAGCCACAAGGCTTCATATTTTAACTATATAATTATACATGTAGTTATATATATACATGATCGCTATATACGTTGGCAGTGCTGGTACCTGGGTAGAAGGTAAGCGGTTCTGCGAATAAGCAATGACCCTATTGTCTCCGAACCCGTTTTGTAATAATATGCGTGGTTTTGTGTTATTTTTTTTATTACATTCTCCAAAGTAGCAGATTTGAAATATTAAAAATGACACGCAAACTAACAAACAGCGACTTTAGCGGGGGACAGAGTTAAAGCGAGGATCGCGTAGTTTGGACTAGTGCCCTTGCAATTGCATCTTAATTGCAAAGTGTGTCAGATTTTCATTTGCATAACTGTGTGCGTTGCCAGAGGAACCACCAAAATAAACACGATAGAAAGAAACAGATTTTTTTAAAACAGACACATACACACAAAGCTTTAGTGTGCTGGATGTTTCCTATTTCATGCTGCCCCTCACTCTGAATGGTTATATAGATATATATATCAGATATATTACATGACATAGTGTAGGGCCCTAATTGTGAGAGAGGCAGCAAGAAACGGGACCAGGATGACATGTGCTTCTGGAGACCAGTAAATGGAAGCAATTAGCTTACATAAGCCCCCCACCAGCACAAAGCAGCTGGGGCCTTACCTCATTTTTTGAATGCCATCCAGTTGGGTGTAGATACACCCTCCCCCAGCCCCTGCCCCCACCCCCGTGGGACCTGATTGACCCTGCCCCTCCAGCATATATTCTTGGTGGTTGCTGTTTATTTGTCACAACCAGTAAGAAAAACATAGTACGAGAATCACAATGTATGAACATTAATACAGTTTTCTATGACCACTCATTCATTACAGGTTTCACCTGCTACTGTTAGAATATCTGGGACAAGGACAGTGATCCTCAGCACCAGTGAGCAGAATGGTCTGGAAACAGCTGCTCCTTTAACATGAGTAATTCATTAAGGCGGTAAATGAGATTAGGCATGTTTCACTTCATACATTTCAGCAGTATTGTGAAGTATTGTTAGGTCTGGTTGAGGAGAAACATGGTTAATATTCAATTAATTTGAATCAATTTTAGAAGCTATCAGTACTTTACATCTGAAACTGTGATTGACAAACATAATATTAAAATAGTTTATGAAACATAAACATAAAAAATAAACTGAACTAGTAGGTGTGGAAGTTCTTTTCTGTATTTCCCCATTTCAAGGTCCTACTGTCAAGTTAAATTTCGACATATTCATCCATCCATCTTCCACATGCTTATTCTGGATAGGGTCACTGGATGGGGGGGGGGGCATCTCTGGGTACACACACATACACACTCACACACAAGCACAGAGCATGCAATTTCAGGACATCAATTCAGCTAACTGCATTCCTCTCCAAATAAATGTTTTAACCATTTACAGTCCTGCGCCAAAGTCTTAGGCAGTCGAAAGAAATGTTTTCAGCTATTTATCCAGGTAGTAAGTACACTTTTGCGCAGAACAAAAAAACGCAGTTTAGCATTAGAACATATGCAAATTAAGGATAACACCGTAAAATATAGTAAGAATTTCTTCTCCAAAAAGTCACTGATATCTAGTTGGATGGGTAGATGAACACCGCTTCGGTTCACAAACCTCTCCTCAGGGGCACCTCAGCCATTCCGCGCCTTCATTAAGTTTCACCACCAGCTCACTTAATTATTTTATTTAATTAAAAAAATCAATGAGATATTGATTAGCTATATGAGGTGTGCTAGTGGTCAAAAATCCATGGGTGTGCTGGATTATTGCTGCAAATATTGGGGTGATTTTAGCAGAATTGGCTAAGCTGACATACTTTGACAGGCATAGCAACATAGTTTTACACCAGCAAAAAGAGCATGTAATCCATGTAAACAGCATTTTCTCGGGCTGCCTAAGACTTTCGTAAAGTGCTGTATACTTTTAACATCTAATGTTGCACTTCAGAGATTTAGTTCGAGTACCTACTTTGCTCCAGGGTGTAACAAATCAAGGAGCTGATGTGGTAAACAGGGCAGCTGTTTAGGGAATTGAAGATGCATTTATTATTATTATTTATTATTATTATTATTGTTGTTGTTGTTGTTTATTGTTGAAACAAGATGCACAGGTCGTTTAGTTTTCAAAACAAACTGCTTTCTGCTTTCCTCACCAGTCGTTTTTACATGCACAGACATACTCAGGCTCCTAATGGAACAAGAAACCTTAAGCCACACTGTTGTCCCTGAGCAGCATTTAATGGACTGAATACCCATATTTTGGGGCTACTTTTCAGTGACTCATTTAAGGCCCAGAAGCATACAGTTTCAGTCTAGGCTTCAGGTTACATACGATTCTCATATTCGGAAGTCATGGCACACCCCTGCCTCCATAAAAAGTCCACAGGGAGATTGTTTTTTTGACAGTGTCGTGGTAATAAACCTGCCACATTGTTTGCAGCTGAAGTTTCAAGAGATAAATCATTGAAATGGTACCTGAATTTTGTAGAAGTGTAGAAGACAGTCAAGACTGAGATCACACTTCAATAACAGCGTCCTCAAAGTTACCCGACAGGAGTCCAGAAACATCAGAGAGTATGACAATAACTATTAGTAAGTGAGTTTAATGTTCCATGCAGACTTTTGCATAGCTTCCCATAGAATCAATGGAAGAAACAACTGGTATTAGTCTATGTGGTTAGAACTAACATCCATCTGTCTTCACACCGTTTATCCTGGTCAGGATCTTGGGGGCACCTGGAGCCTATCCCAGAATGCACAGGGCACAAGACAGGGGAGCATCCAGGACAGGACATCAGCTAATATAGACTCTGCTAATCTGATCAATGACTTTTCTTGTGTTTTCAGTGTCAACCTGCAACACACACTCATTCACTCAAACATTTACATCTTACAAAACTTCTGTAGGTGGTATGATGAGCACAACAAAGATGCCAGTACCAAAATGTGTAATATGAAACCCTGTATATTGCGATAGTAGTGATTGTGGTCATTTTCTAAGTGAGGCCGATTGACATTTCTGGAACCCATTGATATTTGCCATAGATTCAAGTCTGTCTATAACAAAATTAACAAAAATAATAAAATAATTTTTGAAACCAGAATTTGTTTTGTTAACCCCCCCCCCCAACTATTTCCTAAAAGGAAATCCATAACCATCCCCCCACCCCCAGTACTTGAAGTGAGGCAAAACAGGTGCCAGTACTCCCCTTGTCATTCAGAACCAGGTGCCGGTACTCAACTTGTCATTCAGTACCAGGTGTCGGTACTCCCCTTGTCATTCAGTACCAGGTGCCGGTACTCAACTTGTCATTCAGTACAAGGTGCCGGTACTCCCCTTGTCATTCAGTACCAGGTGCCGGTACTCAACTTGTCATTCAGTACCAGGTGCCGGTACTCCCCTTGTCATTCAGTACCAGGTGCCGGTACTCAACTTGTCATTCAGTACCAGCAGGTACTGAGAGGTGCCAGTACTCTGAAGAGAATAACAAAGAGGTGCTGGTACTGTGTACTGGTGTGTACCGACCCACTTCAGGCACAGATACCCCCATCAAAATTCTCTGAAGGCAGTTCTTTCAGCCATCAAAAGCGAATTCCGAAACAAGTTACATAACATGCATCTCCAGTAGGCTATGTCTTTTGCCAAGGGGTCCAAATTCATCTGAAGCGACTGATCAGAATTCAGTTGGGTTAACATTTCCTTGTTCCCTCTTGGACTCACGGTAGGTTCATTCCTGAAGCCTCTCCTCGACCGAGCACTGGCTCTCGATTCCCATTTCCTGGATGGGAAGAGTGTCTGAATGGGGCTTCAGGCCCCGCTGACTATTTCCTGGCCGGCCCCTGTGCCTGAGGCAAGCCAAAGAGCATATGATGTTTTTAATGGTCCTCCACATATCCTTGTCCTTGTAGGAGTAAATTATGGGATTCATCACTGAGTTGAGGGTGGCAAGGAGAAGAAACCAAGTTTTGAACTTCAGCACGTGGCACCTCTGACAGTTAATGCCATCCAGCAGAAGAACCACTAATCCAGGAGTCCAGCAGATTACAAAGGCCCCTGAGAGAGAGAGAGTTGAGTGAGAAATAAGTAAGAGACTGAGACATCATGCCTTCCAAAGGACATTATATTAATACAGTCCATAAACCTTTTTTCTGAACCAGGTCACACACCACCCCAGTGTACACTTTGTGGATGCTCAGAAAAATTATCTTCCACTCGTCCTCAGATGGAGTGAAAACAATGATATATAACCAGAAACTTCAGAGAATTGTGAAAGACAGGGGAGTTTCTAGCAATTGAGAAGATCCAAGTCAAATTTACCTGGGGCTTTCCTTTCTTTTTGAAGGAAGATTGGCATCACGGCTAAAATACTCAGGGCTGGGATTAAACTACTCGGGGCTGTAGCCCCAAGTGATCAAACCTAATGATGCCCATGCTGGAAGACGGAGCAGATCTCAATGCAGACTTCCTAGTACCAGAAAGTTCCTTATACTCTGCAACCAGGATAACACATCAAGATGGGATTTTCAGGGTTAGACCTGAAGAAGGCTGAGATACTGATATGCATAAATGGAGAAAGGATGACTTCATCCTTTCCACAAAGGACTAAATAATTAAACACATGAAACTCCTGCCCAGGGGAGTGCCTTTGTGACTATGGGACATTTTTGTATCATTGCCTAATTGACTCACTTGACCACAAGGGGGTGTCATTCATCAAGTCATTCTGGTTCCATTTTCCTGCTGAATAATATAAAAGGTTTTCCTCGGAGCTGTGAATATTTATTATGTCCGAAAATGTTGCGTTGACAGGATAACTCATACCTGCAACTGATTTTCCATAAACGAACATACCTTACTCAGTGTCATCTCATTATAACCTTTATCCAGGTATGCAATAGTAAGATTCAGTCTGATAGAAAACTTCATATTAGTTTACAGTACAGCTAAATTAATTTCTTAATCAATTAGGATACATGAGCTGTCCTGAGTGTTTTGTTAACATTAAATAAATACTTTTACATAACTTTTAAAAAGGATCATAATATGAAAAACATGATCATATACAGTATATCCTGTGTGTTACCAAGAACGAGTCCTCAAATAATTTACTACCAAAATATAATACCTAGCCAAAACCAGCTAAATTTGTATTTAGGGATGTGGAATTCATATCATCTTCACATTCAATTCCATTCATTTAAATCCTTATCTCTCTCTCAGAAGTATATATTTACAATGACAATGCAATTTGAGAACAATGAAGAATGGTAATTCAACATCCTTAAATGAAAACAACATCCTTAAATGAAAACAACATCCTTATGGCAAAAATCTCACCCACTGCACACTGCCCATATCTTACTATACGATGATTCACACCTATGCAGTCCATCACCACCACCACATGCTCTTTACTTAAATGTGTACTCATCACAACTGTCTCTTTTTGGTGGGGGGGGGAGTAAATAATGAAGCAGAATCTCCCTGTGTCTTTCCAGCTAAGTCAATGGTAGCGTTTTGACCCCAGTCCAGTGCCTTGGACATTGCCTGACTTCCACTGTACACTAAGATCTTCACCTTGAATTAAGATATTTTTGTAGAATAGCAGCCCCCACTTGGCAGTGAATTCCTCCAAAACGATAGATGGGACTGGCTTGATGTCACCTTATTCGCACGAGTGCGCTGGTCACTGGGGAGATGCTAATTGAGGGCAGCATCCTGTTTATCTCAGCGCAGTAAACAGACGAGGGGCCCTCGATTCTGACCCCGCGGCTTGTGGGCGCCGCTTCGCTGGTGTAACCCCATGGCTGTCCCTCAGATCCCGGGAAGCCCATCTGCTCGCAGGGAATACCCAGCCGTATAAACAAGCAAATATAAACCAAGACCGACCACCGTGATGTTATGAATGGACAGTCAAGTTCTACGTTTTAGGTTAGATTTGGGGCATACGGTACAATGGTAAGGAACTGCATTCTACTCTTGGGGGCGGCGCTGGCTGACCCTAACCCTGAGCCCAACCTAGGCAGGATAGCCACACTTCCGAAGGCCCTTGAGTTAGGCCCTAAACCCCCAGCTCCGGGGGCACCGCAAGGTGGCTGCCCTTCACTCTGACTCCCAAGCTTGTTCTCATCAGTGTGGAGAGCAAATAAAGTATCACTATTCTATTCTATTTACAAAAGGGTATAATATCACCAGGCTTAGTGAACAAGGCTTCAGAACTAAGAAATACTGCAGAGTCTCTGTGTAGAACGTCCATTGTTGAGACTTGGGCTAATAATTCTGACACCTGAGCACCAGGAACACAAAAAAACACACCTAGAATGGTCATCACCGTCTTGATGAACTTAATTGGCATCCTCCTGCGGTTTAAGCTGGTATTCGGGGACAGAGCGACGGTCTTCCTCTTCACGTACACATACATGCGTGTGTAGATCACCACCATGACCAAAAACACGGCCAAGTTTGACAGCGACCAGAAGACGAGGTAGCTCTTGCTGAAGACGGGAGCGAGCGCAGAGCAGTCCTCGAGGTTGCAGAGGCAGTTCCAGCCCAGGCTGGGCACGGCGGCCAGGAAGAGGGCGACGGCCCAGACGAACATGATCAGCAGGGAGACCCGCCGCTTGGTGAGGCCGCTGTGAAGCTTCCAGCTCATGATGGCGATGTAGCGCTCCAGCGCTATGACCAGTAGGTTAGCCAGGGACGCCGAAAAGCTAATATCAAGCAATCCCTGTCGCACAAAATACATGTTTACAGTCAGCGTTCGGGACACCTGGCCGGTGTTAAACATCAAATAGATATAGGCTATTCCGGCGAGAAAGTCCGACGCCGCCAGATTGGCCAGGAGATAGTAGAAAGGAAAGTGAAACTTGCGGTTGGTGACCACGGCAGCAACGGCCAGCCCGTTTGACGCCAAGATGAAGGCGCAGAGCAGAGAGCCGAAGCACTTCACCACCACCAGCTGTGTGTCGCTCCAGTTTTGTTCCTGTTGGTGGCGGTCATAGAAGGCAGCCATGGACTGGTTGCGGTCACAAGATATGTTGTTGGCCATTTCTTAGTAACGACCTCAAAACTGAGGAAGGTGGATCTGTTTTAAAACATAAAAGAGGAAACTCTGTGTCAAGGCTAAGTTTCAGAGATGAAGAAACAATTGGGATAGCAAACCCACGTTAGTCTACTAGATAGCAGTAAGATCAGTGTATGGATCTTTGGCATTCAAATAAAGGGAAAACTGTCCAAATAGTGAACCTGAATTTTTTTACAGTCCATTTTCAACACCCATATATCTTCAACCATAACAAAAAGGAAAAAATAATAGAGTCTACTCAGTGCCGCCCCTCCCTACACGCAGAACAATGCGTAGGGCCCCACGTTCCATGGGGGGCCCCATTTTCCGCAAGGGGACGCATTCTCTGCAAATGCGCAAAGGATGCGCATCGCTGCCGTGAGG
>JAODKC010000047.1:15586508-15602291 GCA_026777985.1 Mormyrops attenuatus | reverse complement strand
AGTCCATTTCTGTACCTTAAAAGGTACAATTACCTACAGCTAAGGGTACAATTAGCAGACCCTTGAGGGTACAGCCCATATGGCAAAAGAGCTCGACCCAGGGGCAGACTTACCATAAGGCGAGGTTAGGCAGCCTCCTGGGCCCCTGAAAAGTAGGAGCCCCATGAAGAAAGTACTTCCAGAAGTTACATTTAAGTATATTACATAATCATTTGCAAGTTTTCAGGACAGACAGAGCTGCCCCTGTCTCAGCTGTAACAGGCTGGTCTTCTAACACTTCGCTACCCATCTTTCTTTTGAGGTGGTTAATCGCTTTAAGCCAAATCAGGAATCAGAATTTCTTGTTTAGAATTTGAAGTCAGTGATTTATTGTAACAGTGGAATTACAACCAAGGCTGGACACTCGCAGAAGTGCATCTAATGCTGAATTACACTGATTTTTATACACTTTTCATATATCTTATCAGGATATTCGTCACAGGGGGCGTCCCAAGCGTCATCGTTCTGAACCAACTGCTATCATTGCCCCTCCTCTTCCAGCGCTCAGAGTCCTTGCCCCAAGGTGTTTTTACCATTATTCCCTTTTGGGGGTCCAATTACTTCCCCATCTCTATAAGTTTGGGCTGCCAATCATTTCTTTGGTTGAACCTTCAAGAAAACACGAACCTAGCAAAACGGCCTCCACAATGTTTTGTATACTCATGGCAGAGAGCCCAAGAAATGGCAAAGGACGTTACGATGGAGCCCCAGGCAAGGCACCCCAAACTACTGTAAGAACACACGTGTTTCTTCAGTAATGAACAGTAGCAGTCTTTGGGAGGCCACATGATGCTTAGCTACCAATTATATTAATTATATTCTATGGCCTCCAACATAGCAATAAGTTGCAGAGCTGAATAAGGCACATATTCATACAACCAGGGCTACCATAAGATAATGATGCAGAAACTTTGAGGTAGGGCTGTCATGATCATGAAATTTTAGTCTAGGATTGTCATACAAATAATTGCGATTAACGATTTAACTTTCTGTTAATTTTATATCACTGTCAGCCTAGAGTTAGGCTAATCCGTTCTATATTACACATAAATCTTATGAAGAACTGAATATTGATTTTTCAAACATTTAAATAAAAAATGCTTTTGCCTTTTAAGCTTTGTAAACTAAAATTGTTGAAGCCTGATATGACATACGTTAAACGCCTCGAGATAAATAGTGGTGTTGTCTTTTCCCGATGCATACCAATCTGCCCGATTTGTAAACTTAGTGACTGAGTGGTGGTCAGAGACTTCCGAGGCACCAAGTGGATCCAGATCCTTCATGTCTCCAGCACAGCAGTTAAAGTCGCAGATTGGCTCAGCCGTATCCATGCCAGTCACTGCCAGTAGGTTCTTGGGATCATGGCAGCGGACCAAAGAGACTGATGTGTGTAGCATTACCTTGTACCTTTGTGGACAATTGCATGTTCTGGAAACAGAATGTTAGCACAGCTAAATGCTGAGACTGTGTGGTGTAGTTCTATGGTTGTAAGCTAAGGGTATCTGAGTCATAGATTGTTCTCAGTAGAGTAATTTTTTACTTGCGCACACAATAAGGAGTGCTGAAATGTATTCAGCTGCAAAGATGTAATCCTACTGATGCACGAAAAGAAAATCCACCTTTGTTTTACTATCTCTTCGGTACTTAATAAAAGACACCAATAATAATTAGTTGCAACGCTAAACAGTTGCAAAAGCCCAACATGGAATATTCTGCCTGATTGACACATAAGTATCTCAGTGTTGTACTACTGCCCAGTACTTCTCAGAAGCGCTGGAATTGCCCTGAGAAATTGTTCATCTCTACTGACTGCCTCGACAACCTGTTGTGTGCTCTGCTCAAGCAGTAAAGAGATTGCACGAAGCACTGAAATACTTTAATTTCTTAGTCCAAGTACAAAATTAAAAAATTCCCTTCATAGAAGAACCAAGTTTCCAGCTGAAATTTATACAGGTACAACTCAAAATGACCCGTTTAGTTTTGCTTTATAAATTGAGAGAGTTGTGGGGGTTTTTTGTGCAAACCACTAGTGGCGTCTCTGGCATAGAAACCCTGGTGGGACACTGTGTGCTCTGTACGGACAACATCCCACTCGTCAATGTAACTGCACACAAACCTAGTATTAAATTTAACTTTGAGAAAGTTGTCAACTTGATTCATTATTGCCTTGCTATTAGTAGCGGCTAACATAATTGCCAGGACTTCCGATTGGCAACACCAATACTGTAAATGAGGTTTGCTGAACGGCCTTCGCGTATGTCATTCTTTTATTTTTTATTGGCTACTCTCAGCGTGAGGCCAACATGATCGTGCCCCACAGTTCATAATTGAAAGTGTGTTGAACATGCACGTTTTCAACTGCTCACTTGGCTAAATGAACGCCGACAAGCCACCCCCTTGCTCACCGAACAAAGTCTGCTAGAAGCCCCTGAATGAACATGTAACTACCCCCACGAACTCCCGTCCGTTAGTGATGTCACGTTGGCAAACAATCCGATTCTTTGTATATCGGCTCTTTGGTACGAACGAAGACAATCGAGTCGTACTTAAGCTGTTCTTTTTATTGTTCTGTCCAAATTATATCGCCCGCCCTAAATCCTTCCACTCCCCTTTATATCAACGGTGAGCACCAGCCAGTCGCAAGAGGCATCGGTTATCGCGTTATGGTCCTCAAAGGCAGAATATAAGCAGCACTTGTTAGTTACTGTTTGTAAACACAATGTACAACGTTGGCACCTCCTCCCCAGCTGAACGAGAGCGAGGGCGAGAGGGCTGCTAAACCTAGGCCATACATAATGAAATTAAATCAGTGGGATGTGCAAGTTTGAATCTGATCCAAATCTTGCCCTATCATTATCCCAGTGATTACTTTATAGATAAACCAAGTAACCCCTTCCCTGTAAGAAGAATGGTGAATGGTGAAAGGATGGTGAAAAAGAATGGTGAAAGGCTACGGTGACCAGACAACCCATGTCAGGGAGGACACTCTGAGCTAGGACAGGAATTGTAAACTTTAGCACTGAGTTCTTGCTGTGTGCTTATTGTTCAGTCTCCTATAATCGTGAATGTGTCACTAATGTTAATGTGAAACAGCTGGATGAGTTTTTCAGTCAAGGAAACGAACCAGTCAAAGCGCAAGAAGAGCTGAACTATTTAGCTGAGCACAGGAGCCTTTCAGTTTGAGAGTAGTTTGTAAAACACGAAGTAGCTCAAAGTGTCCTCCATGACATGGATTATCTGGTCACCCTATGAAAGGCTCTCTGAAAGGTGAAGGAGCCACATGATCCGGCTCACTTCCAAGGGCAGTTATTCCCATCATCGCCTTCAACAGCGGGGGTGGGCGATGCTATCCGCAAAGGGCCGGTGTGTATGCAGGTTTTTGGGATAACCTTTAGGTCAGCTGTTCAAACCCAGGTGTGAGGACTCCTCAGTCAATCAGTCCTCTAATTAGTGACCTAATTAAGGAATTGCAGCAAAAACCAACATACACAGCGGCCCTTTCTGGATAAGGTCTGTTTTACAGGCTACGTGACACACCGAAAGCAGTTGCAAAAAGAGCATGAATCCGGTTCCTCGTCCAGCGTCAACTTCCCTGAATCCGGCAGGTCTTTGCAGTCTATGAATGCCCTCAGTGCCGACTCCGTCCGGTGGTCTTGCTGCTGTTGCTTTAGGGAGAAAATAACAACTCATGACTCAGTTTCCTTTAATAGAAAACAACGCGATTCACCAGATAAAGAAACCAACCTTAACGGTGTTGCATGTGTCTGTGATAAGCGAGATGAAGAGACTGAAAACCATGTAGACGAAGAGCAAAACGAAGGAGTATAGATACAGTCTGCTGAAGAGCCACACCAGGTAGCTCGATCTCCGTATGTTCTTGAAGGTGTGGAAGACATCTCCACTAATGACGGAGAACAGGCACTCGGACACGGTGTTCAAAGTCTGGAACTTTGGACCCAAATAGAAAAGACCAAACGGACCAATATTATTTGTTAATTACACAACATGAGTTAGCAGGTCTGTGCAGGATTGCAGAGAATGAGGTCGAAGGCTTACTTTTGAGTGGTAAGGTCCTAATACAATCCAGCCACAGAAGCAGTAACCAAGATAGATCATGATCACGCATCCGCAGAACCGGAGGACATTTGGAAAGGCTGCCTTTAAGGCAAGGGTTAGGACCTGCAGAATTAAGAAGGCAGTCTCAGGGTTAGAAAACTCACAAGCCGTGCATGGAGCAACGGATTAATATGACCAATTTCTTTTTTGGTGTGTATACTTTTGGGTATGCATCACATTTTAAATATCGTAAAAAATTTTTACACCTAAACACATTTACAAGTGGTGCGGCTCTGACGGTCAGGACCCTGGGCTTGTTGCAATGTCGCCAGTTCAGGTGGCCTTCAGCAAAAATCCCAGGCTCACTTGTATGTTGCTTTGGGCAAAAGTATTGGCTCAATAAAAATAAATTTACAGAGCTGCACATCTTCCAGGACATTGACCCCGTGACACTCCTAGTCACAAGCCTAGTTGCTCAATCGCCACACTGACATCCTGCATTCACCATCAAAATGGAACCTCAATCTGTGCATTTCGTTGTGCTAAAAAAATGAATGTAGCAGCCTTACGTTATATTTTTGAAACAAGTCGAGGTACCAGATAACTTCTGTCCAGACCAACAGTGTGGCTGTACCCAGCAGAATACTACAGATGTCATAACTGGTAAAATTCTGAAAAAGAGAAACCAGTAAACAAATGTTAATTATAATTCTCTAACATTAACACTGGAAACCAGAGAATCGGTAAACTGCTTTATTTTTAAAAATGGGCTACAGTGAACTGGTATAGAAGGGTACAGTTCCGTCTCTACATGAACCTCTGTGCTGGGTGTAACTATGATGCCCCATAACCAGGAAACACCCAGGAGGGTCCTAAGAAAAATAGTAATGATTAAGATTCTAAAAAAACGAATTAACATGCATGAATCTGAATATTGGCAATGCATTTCAAGGGGCTGGAGCAGGGCTAACAAAACGCAGATGCAATGAATAAGATGAGTGGGAAGAGTGATTCACACTTCACAGATGCATAAACATAGGATCTCCATGCATCTTCTGATACCACTTGTCCTATTCAGGGTCACAGGGCTATCCGGGAAGCTACGGGCACAAGGAAAGGAAAATCCCAGGACAGGGCACCAACCCATCACAGGGCACACTCACACACCATTCCCTCACACATGCACACTGTGGGGGGGAAGCCAGAGTACCCAGAGGAAACCCCATGACGACACACATGCAAGAGAACATGCAAACTCCACACGCATGGAACCCAGGTCCCAAAGGCGTGAATGCTAACCACTGCGCCACCATGCCGCCCCAATGTAAGATATAATAGACCTATATAAGATATACTTCATTAATACCAGTCGTGTAAAAATACCTTCAGCTGGATCCCGATTTTGAGGAGAGAGCCTGAAATTGCCAAGGAGTCGCTGAGTACAATCAGAATATACCAGCCATTCACGAACTCCATGCGATCTGACCATGGTGGTACATTATTGCGCAGAGCTCGGAAAAAGGCAGTGTATTCCTGAATGAGATTAACACACGTAAATGTAGATCAGACATTTCAAACAATTCCCACTATGCAATCATATCACTAAAGGTTTTACTTACAAACTGCAGCCGAATCCCGTTGATTAGCGAGCGGGCACACAGAAGCAGCGACGTCAAACAGGTGAGGATGATGAAAGAATCAAACATAAGGTAATGGATGTTCCTGGGAACTGAAAATTACTTATATTATGTCATGACATATATATATATATATCGCCATTTATTGGAGCATTGTGAAAAATGAAGCTATGCAACAAGACATATTTTAGGCAACCTCTCAATTTATTGGCCGTTTTGCGCCACCTGTTGTCTAAATAGAGTAAACGCAGCCCTTTTCCAGAACGACTCATAACGCTGTAATGCCGAACAGTATAGCTCTCCTACCATCTATAGTATCCTACCACCTAAAAAACACAAAATAGTAGTGATGATAAATAGACGAAAGACTTACACGTGAATGTAACTTTCCCGTCTTTACATTCCTTAATGTCAGTATTGCTGTTCAGAGTCATTTTGATGCGTCCACTTTGAGCAATGTTGTGAAACGTGGTCTGTAGTGTGAGGAAATAACATTAGCGCTCATTTTCTTGTGATGGTCTGAAGCTGAACACTAACGGTACTGGTTTTTAAAACCAGATCAAAGCTATTTTTTTCAATAGCTTTTTCATCCCACTACTTAATGCACAGTGGCTCAAACCTATTTCTATCGTAAATGGTTATTCCAAGCTTGCATTCGTGTTGTGGGCTATTTTTCTGGTCTAAAACAAATATGAATTTAGAAATATATTTTTGGTGAAAGCTATTTGCACTAGTCCGTAACGCAAACATAGCATAAATAGTTGTTTTTTTAATAGCTTCTTTGGTTCTTCTGGGGCTGAAGGATATTTTCCGTTTCGGACTGAAATGGGAAGCAGCTCGGATTCTTACCGCGACAGCGAAGACGTAGCAATCGGGCAACTCCTGATGAAAAAGCGTTTGCACGTTTATGGCCTTCAGTGCGAAATGAATTTTTATTCTAATCAGCCTTGAGGACAAGAAAGAAAATTGTCTAATGAAATCCTTAGAACAACGGTTTTGTTCCCTTCGTTAATAATCACAATCACACGTAACAAAATTATTCGGATTAATTTCGATTAAAATGTGGTCGTGCGCTTTCAGGACTACTTTTGGAGGACTTACTGCACAAACCAGCTGTGGAGAGAATTCAGATCAAAAACTTATTTTTAAAGCACCTTTTAAAATCCAGAGTGATATTCAACTGTTTTTTCATAATTGTAGGGTCTGCAAGGAGCTGCGATGGATATATGTCCGAGCACTCTGCCAGAAAGAACAAAAATACGCCATTTATACTGCGAGAATATATATATATATAAATACCTAAATGTTAACCGGGAAGGAAAATATGACTTATTAATAATTATATATGGATCTGAAACACAGGTCTGAGTACATAGCTAACTTCTTGTTTCTGTGGTCACGCAAACCGACGAGAAATGTTTTCCACCCAATCACATATTCCATGAGATCTTTTTTTTCTGAAACGCAGCGCTGAAGCGAATGTACTTCACAAAGACGGACGGGTCACTTGGACCCTGGTACCTGATTCAACGTGGGGATCAATGTGGAAGGTCTCATTTTCTGGAAAAATCAGGCTCTTTCTGTAGAAGTCCTGGCATATGGAAAGGGGCGAATACTTCCCGCCATCCTTCTTGTAAGCATTGTTGCCCGCAGAAAGATTCCCCAAATTTGCATACTAATAATAACAAATAAAAATGTTTTAAATAGGCCTGTTGAAATATTGCTACGTACAAATATTGAGTAAAGCTGCACAACACCCGAGTACAAATAAATGGCTAAAACCGACCTACAGTATGAAGAAATTATTTTCGTAATTCGTGCTGGTGAGGTAACCCTTGTAAAATGCTGTATGCTTTGGAAAGTTGGTATTTGCTTATATTATGCAGATTACACCAGTGTCAGACACCAAAGGGTTTTTTAATAGCAAGTGGGCAAATTTTATTATTGCATTAAAGTAACCTGTGCAGGGTAACGATTTCTGGCTTGGTAGTTTTGCAAAATGCTCGCAGTAATTTTGGTAAGCGGGGTCAACAACACCAACTCAGTCAGAAATCAAGCGAATAAACCACATCAAACCTCGTGACCCCCCCCCAGACAACAGCAGCTGGTGACTCTCCATGAATCATAACAAAAACCACTGTCCAGACAGGAAAGTCACAAACATAAGGGCACATTAACCAAAACACACAGTAAATCCAAGTTCATCAGTATATATATTCCAATAAAATGGTCATTTTACCTGATCAACAATAAAATAGATGTGGTCATACACTTCAGACCTTGTGTATACGGCATAATTTTCAATATTTCTGTCAATATATCCTTTCAGAAGTAGATGCCTGAGTGTGACCAGAATCTCATCTTCAAATGTGACCATCATCTGGTTACTGAGTCCGAAGTAGATCAACTATATAAGGCAGAAAGACATCGACAGGTAAATGCACTTAATGTGAGAAGGACATGCGGCCTACAGCATTACAAAGAGCAAATGAACGCAAAATCATCCACATCTAAATACCTGGGCTGTGACAAGTCCGATTTTAAGGATCTGTAGAAGCAGTTTCCAAGATATTCGCCCTTGTGTGTTGAATTTCTCACAGGGGCTCATGAAGAAGTATTTGAGTTTCTTCCTGAAATCTTCAACAGTATCGGCATTCAGGGAGGTGTCAGAGCCACTTTCACTGGGGCGGCTGCGCTGACTGTCCAGGAAAACCCTCTGCCTCTCCATCTCTCAAAACCGAGAAAGGGATGTGGAGAAGCCGCAGCTGTAATCGTATACCTCCGAATTAACCTGTAAAACTATGGCTGTTACCCACACGGCACTCAAGTCCATCTACTGCCAAAGAAAGACAAACACAAACTAAAATATCACAAACACAAAGATAAAAATGTTCCCATTCTTTTCATTCTTCTTTTCAAGACTTTAATCTTCTTCATCTGTTTCCTTATACTCTAAAAGACTTGCTCCTTCTTATGGCACTTAATCTTCTTATAGCACCAAGCAAACTAGCAATATAATACTATAAATTAACAATAATCCTATAATATTGTAAAAATGGATTACTGACAGATGTTTACCCAAATACATTAATTACTTTGCAGTGTCACATAGTTTGTTGTCCAGGACTTATGCCAAACAACTTTTCTACTGTAACGGAATGTGGATCCACAGGGTTCCTCTGACAGCATGTACACAATTTCCAACCCAGTTCCTGTAAACCCCGCCCCCTGTTGTGATCCCATTGGTTGTCAGGCAACTGTGACACTCCTGTAGCCAAACAGCTGGTAGGGAATTTCATGATAATTTGCAGACAGGCTCTCTTTCAAAACATGTCGACATTTGTTTCATAAACTATAAAGACGTGTGCTACCCACTTTGGAGTTAGTGAGTCAAAAGAAGGCTATCCATATCACATCTAAGTAAAAACAACAGCAAGACAAAAACAGGTTAAAGCAGAAATAAGATGTACGGCAAAAATAAATTTATGAATAAAAGTATAAATCATAGGGTTATTATTAGGTCTACTGTGGCTCCTGAAACAAACGTGGAGAAATACCCTAGAGAAGTTACCGTCTGTGAAGTACTCAAAAGCCGGGCGGCAAATGTTAGCCAATGAAAATGATTGCTAGATCATAGATAAGTTTGAACTGCAGCGTGGGTAGGACAAAGAAGTGTGAACTGGAACTAGGTTGGAAATTATGCCGACAAGGGGTTCGTCTTCTGAGGAGGCACCACCTAGCAAACTGCCGCCGAGGGGATGGGGGGTGCTGGCGGTGACGCTTGCCAAGGGCGCAAACATTGGCTTCGACAAGCCCTGTACCGCACAAAATCTGAAATAGGCGGAACAGCACATTCTTTTAACCTTTTACAAATCTTAACGAACGAAAAACGACAACCGACCCTTGCGAAGAACTTGAAAGTTTCTCTGGTTCATTTCGACAACTATTCACAGCACGTGATGGTGATATGCGACCGGGTCCAACTTGGTACTCTCGTTCTTTTAAGAACAGCATTCCTTAATAACAATTTAGAAATCGTATTAAAATAGCAGTCAGTTATATTGAACTTCACAAGTACCAAGAAATCTGTGTAGAAACCAAGAGGGCAAACTTCCCGAAAGGATATTAAACTCACGTTGTTCATTCATTCTTCCATTAGATGGCGCCAAATATGGAATGTCTCGTTCATTGTTAGTTTTTTTAATTAATAGATGTAGCAAAACGTCAATTAGGCACGCAGTCATAGAAAATGGATGGATGGGTGGAGGGATGGATGAAAACGATCAAACCAAAGCATTAATATATAAATATATAGGGTAACATTTAATTTACCGTTTTTTTAAGTTATTTTCCTTCTTCAAAGACTAAAATTTAAAAAATGCAAAATATCCTGTTTGGAATCAATGAAGTATAAAATCTAAAAATAGTCAATTACTTCCGAAATGGTAACTGGATGCCTAGATGCCTTTATACTTAAAGTGAATAATACTCTCGGTGTAACGCTGAACAGGTTAATGCTGACCTTTATTTACGGCAAACTCGCTTCAGTAAATCAGTGTGTACCGTTTACTTGCATTAGGAAAAGGTGATTACGGCTACATAACAGAAATACTAATGACGTTAATACATATATATATATATATATATATCGGCAGAATAAGCATTTGGGGAAATGTGAACACACCTGCGATGAATATTTAGTCACTCTGAGAGAGCTACACTCCTAAGGAAAGGTGCTACCGGCTGCTCTCGCAATCTCTACCGAGGCTGCTGCTGGGGGAGGTCAAACCCACCCTGTGTAAGTGCACTCCGGTTGTTTTCATCGCCGCCACATTCCCCGCCGCCTGATGGGTCCTCGATAAGGAATTCCTTATTCCTAGGTGGTGGAGACAGCCAGTACCTGATAAAATACCATTAAGCACAAATAACAAATGCAGGATTTCAAAACACCGCATTATCATCTAGGCCTGCTGTGTAACTGGGCCGTGCCGTCCTCAGCAGGTCTGCGTTATTGCATCCCGTTGTATGTGTGATTTTTTAAGTTGCTTAACACAGAGAAGACTAACTGAAACAAAAACGCAATTAAAACAAGATCATGTTGTTGGTAGACAGCCACCACATATTTCCCCAGATTACATAAGCAAAGCAAAATCAGGATGACTATTATACATTTCCAAATCCCCCGCGTACAGATACAGAGGAAACGTACCGCGTTGCAGCGCTCCTTGGGGTGAACAAGTAGCCTACTTGTGAAGGGCACGACTGATTGAGACATGCAGGCACAGCAAACCCCGCACGGTTTCCTGTCTGACAAGAATTGATGCAGGTGCCACGCAGGTGTGAAACACGAGATACGAAGTGCAAAAAGTCGCATGTACCTGATCAGATACAGTATCACTTACATGATCGATACGTATAGAAAAATAACGAAGACTGCAGTACTGCGTTTTCTCTTATATAGGACCCCCCCGACGCCCAAAAAAAATGTATATAGGAGTATAAAACATATGTGTAAGCACACATTAATAAGAATATTTAATTGAAAAGAAGTCTATGCGGTCGCTAAGAGACTACCTATAGAATTGACGGCAAATAATAATAATAATAATAATAATAATAAACTTGGGGCGACAAGACGCCGATTGTCTTCTAGGCTGCACCCCCTGCCCCACAGTCCAAAATCATGCTAAGGTGAACTAGTGTTGCAAAACTGCCCGTAGGTGTAAATGTGTGTGTGCCCTAGATGGTTTGGCGCCCCATATTCCCTGCTTTGCGCCCGTAGTAACAGGTGTTACACCATATGCTGTGACTCCAGGGGCGCTGTTTCACACGTTATCGGGAATCAACGGAATGTTCCTGCATGGACGAGAACGAGCTCTCTGCGCATTTTTCGTACCGTAATTATTTCACCTTTTTTGATTTAACGTACCGCAATTAGGCCAAATTTAACTTTTCAAGGCAGCAGCGTTACCACTTTCTGTTCCGTCCTCTTATTTGTATTTCTTAGTGTCATCTCAGGAGCTATTATTGGAAATAACTCTTATGCGTGGTCTTTCAAAATCAACATTCGCGAATTATATAGGTGGCCAAAGGAGTGGGTAATTCTGAGCTGCAAAGCATATAGCCGAGGTTGCAGCTATTTTCCACGATTGCTCGCTTTTAATTTATTTTGATTTATTTATTTCAAATGGAGTGCATGCAAGCTAAATAGAACTATCCACAATATATTCATGTATGTAAATGCAGATTTCAAATAAATTCATGTTTTAAAACGACATGATAGTTATTCTTTTAATTTTTCTTATCATTGTGATACTTATACAGCTGTTTATTTGGCGTTTTATTTTGTGACGTACGATACCGTGTACCGTGGTGCTCTACATTTACTTTCACAATCAGGAATGCTCCATATAATGTGAAGACATCATACTTGTGTAAACACGGTGAAAAGACGTTCTGAATGACGTATTGTTGCTTTTTCATAAGTCACATCGGGGGTCACAAAATCTGACGTCGATGTCAGAAAAAGTCACCCCTTTGCCAGAGCTAACCTGTACATACGAGTAATTAATTATTTTCAGGATTATAATTTATATTCATGATAAGTCACCTGAAGTCTATTTGATTGCTGTGTCACTGCTTTTTCCAAGAACTGTATGGGATCACAGAATCTGAAGGCAGAAATTATGACCACTCTGATCTACAGAAATGGTCTCAGTATGCAGGAAGGGTCTGGAGGTTCAGTCGGTGTTTGGCTAAGCATCATACCATGATGCTTTTATTAAGCGATTTACAATGAGATATGACTGTTAGTGCTGAATGTGGTCGTTTCAGAATCTCAGATCAACAACGCTACGTTGTCAAAAGTTTACCGAGTATAAACAAAACGCACCCAGTCAACAGTTCTGAGGCGGAAAACTCCTTCCAGTAAGTTCCATAAACCTCTTCGCAGAAAAAATGTCTATCGCTAGGGGGCAGTCGAAGGATATTAAAGCGCTGTCTGTGGGAGGATAACACTGTCCCTGGGTTTGCAAATACCAAAGAAAGGGGCAATTTTTGTTTCTCAAAATTGTCCTGTCATGACCTGTGACGGCGCCAGGGAGGGGCTTGCGAGCGGACTCGCTCCTCCTGCAATGGTCATTGTACTCCCACAGCACCCCCAAAAATTGGTTTCTTTTTTTAAACTATCTATAAATCATGTAATGCATTTTTGCAGTTTTTATAGCCTACTTGTAGTATATTTTTGTTCAAAATACACATGGGGGCTAGAAGGTAGAATGTATCTAGTACTGTATTATCCTAAACTGCTTATCTTGAAGCCTTGATGTTAAAGCACCCGCTCTAAATAATAGCTCTCATATAGCACCTTTAACATTAAATTACTGCGCCGCCACTGCCTGTCGCCCATTATATTCTGATAAAATATGTGAATATGCCTACTGATATAACAAATGTAACTAAATATACCTCGCAACAGTTTACACTTAAAACACAAGCATTCGGAATATAGTACTTAAAATGTAAAAATATAATGCTTAATCCGTCCGCGTATTATTAGTTACTGGACGCTATCCGTCAGGGTGCATGGTTTTCATTTAAATGTTAAACCCCAGGCCACATTAAGGCACAATGAAACAACAGGGAAACGCACACTTATTCGGGTCTAATAAATCCACATAGCTATGATACTAGCAGTATATTAGATCTTATAATTTGCGATACAAAAACACCGTGGGGGTGTGTCTTGGATTGAAATAGCCTGCGTTCAGACAGCGTGGGCCACACACTGCAGGACGAGGCGTCTCTGACTTCAGGCGAGTCGGATAACTGCAACGACTCTGTTGACTTTCAGCGCCGCGGCTGCCTCTGCAGAATGGCGGTGTGTGTGTGTGTGTGTGTGTGTGTGGGGGGGGGGGTATCCATCTTTCTTTCAGATTGCATCTTCAAGCTCTTTGAAGTCATGGCGGGGGATTAAATTTTAACCAGACGGTAATAGAAAACCTACCAAACTCCAGCCTGCTGCTGAAATATTAATATACTTTGATTATGTTAACAATGACATCAGGCCAAATCTGAGCTCGACGAAGGAAACAATATACGAAGCAGATCTCAATGATATGATGATGATATGTAACGTAACGTGTGATTTGGCTTGTCGATTTGATTAACACATTAACCACCGTATTTAAGCGGTTTCCGTTCACAGTTCACAGTTTATATAACGGTGTGGAAGGTAAAGGATGACTTTGTTTATGTTTCGTTGAATGCATAGGTTTTTTTATTATTATTTTTGTAGAACTTTGAGTTACAACGCCTCTGTGTGCTGTAAGCGTCCTATGTTAATAGCGGATAAAATGGTGATGCGCTGTGAGCCGCCTTGCTGGATTCCGGTTATTTTGATTGCGTTGCACTCCGAGTGCTTGGTCACCTAACGTAACAGTCATGCGCAGACTCTATGGTGTGTCAAAGCTGGAAATATTTCCCAGAAATCCGAGCGGAACCTCTCATTCGTTTCAGCTGTCCCTGAGAGACATCAGAGGGGTATCCCCTGTCAGACGGCCACTGCTGCGCGCCCACGCCGGTCGCCAAAGCAGACTTTGAAGTGCAGCGGAGGGAAGGGTGTGATTAGTCTGGCCACCGAGGTCCCGGCTCGCCTTTGTTCCTCCCCCAGAATGGATAGGGGAGCGTGCTGTGAGGCCCAAGACCACATGGCTTGGAGCATGGGGGGGTTATCACTTTCTGCTGTGGGAAAACACCACAGCCACCAACAGGGGGCTCTCCACGCACTGGATGGATGGATGGATGGATGGATACTAGAACATTCTGAATGCTTAATAATTGGACCTGCCCTTGGAGTGTATTATTAATACACTCCAAACCAGCAATAAATAGTCTACATTTTCATCTAGTAAATAGAAAAGCAATTGGTGGGTGTCTGTCAAAAATCCGGGTCATGATTTGCCTGTCTTGGTACTTTGTTCCCGCAACAGTAAGGACTCTATCTTACGCATTCATTTCTTCATCCTTCCACTTATTAGCAGATTAAGGAAACAAAAATATAAAATGGTTATCAGGAGGTTTGAGTCACAGCATGCAAAAAATCAATTAGGGATGCTAAGTGTAATTTTCCTAAGACAAAGTTGTCTTTCATTGATTTTAAATTAAATTCTGGCCATCAGGGCGTCTCATTTCTAATCAGGGGGGCCTCTAGAGATTTTGGGCCCCATGAAAGCATGTGATATTTGGCCCCCAACCCAGATCAATCCAATGAGGGCCCTTGGGATCGTCTTTTAGGTTTCCCCCATTTTTATTGCAGCTCTGCTTCTCATTGGATCCTTTGTCTAATGGCGGGAACACCTTGCCAAGCTTCAGTGACATTGCAGGTTTGGAGATTATAAACAACCCCCCCCCCTCCCCCGCCACCTCTGTTATGGCCACAGGTTGCCAAGTTACACTTGTGGGTCATGTGTCCCGGAGAGCACGCTCTGTGGAAACAGTATACAGCGGAATTGGGGAAATGAAAGGGCCACGTCTCCCGAGGGCCACGGGCTCGGCGTGACACAGATACCCACGTGAGAACAGCACAAAATATAACCATCATCATCTAACTGCCACAAGAATGATGTTCATTTTCAAGGCACAGCAGACCTTCGCAAACACCACCGTGAATTTATTTCGAGGGGTCCGTCTACTGCAAAAGGGAAGGCATTTATTTCAATAGACATTTTTATCATATTGGTAATTTCAGGCCTGACGTTACATTTCAGGCTTCACCGGCTGCCACACAATCAGAAGGATAATTTTGGAATAGACATCCAAACCCAGAAGCACTGACTACTTTTTGCTTAAGGTTGTCTTTATTATTGTTTTGAAGATGCAGCTATTTCTGGGGAGATCACATTATAATCTGAGAATGTGTTTTATTGGCCTCTGTGGACGAGACAATCCTGTCCCCCCCCCCCCCCCCCCCCCCCCCAACAAAAAAAAAAAAAAAAAAAAAAAAAAAAAAAAAAAAAAAAAAAAAAAAAAAAAAAAAAAAAAAAAAAAAAAA
>JAODKC010000047.1:15572826-15586408 GCA_026777985.1 Mormyrops attenuatus | reverse complement strand
CTTTATTTTTGTTTTGAAGATGCAGCTATTTCTGGGGAGATCACATTATAATCTGAGAATGTGTTTTATTGGCCTCTGGGGACGATACAATCCTGTCCCCCCCCCCCCTCCCCAACCCTACAAGAAATAATGAAAAGAAAGAAATAATGCAAGCAGGTGTTGGGCAGAATAGGGTGTAAATTGGCCTTCTGAATGAATGGGGGGGGGCAGCCATTGTGCTGAGCCTCTGCAAGGAGTCAGCAGGGCTCCGCCTCACCCGGGCCGGCCATAAATCTGCCCGAAAGGAAATGCCTCGCAAACACTAAGCCGGGGTCCGCCTGGCTCCCTGCCAGACTCTGCTATGCGGGCGGCGGTAAAACAAAGCGTGTTGGACCAGACGGGAGAGCCGCTGGAGTCGAGGAATTCGATCTTGCTGCTGCAAACTGTCTTTAAGCAATTACTGCGCCTTACAGAATTCATTGCAGCACCCGGAGCAGAAAACAACTTCAATGTTACCTCAAATATGGAGTCATAATTTAGCAGGCTGGGCCTTCCTGGGTAAGTACAGAGGGACACATTTAGCTCTGAGATACATCCCGTCCTCGACTGCCTTTATAAAGAAAAAAAAAATATTTTACGACTGCACGGTAATATAATTCATCTACCGCCTCTGGTGGCACTCTGCGGCTGTCAGACACAGTGTCTGAGTTTCACGTTCATCTCTTGTTCGAAACCCGAACTGGGGACAATAAAGGAGATGAAGACCAGGACGAGGCCGGCTGCAGGCGTGCCTTGGTGCGAACTGATATGATTTACAACCTTGAAAACCCTCTCCAATGCACAGAATCCCCCGTGAGCATTTCACCGAGCCATATATGAGGTTTTATATCTGTTGATACTGAGTATTCAGAGTGTGGAGCCAGAATGAGAAACGGTTTGGGATGTTATCGTATCGGACGTTAAAAGCTTACCAATTTAAATAGGGTGACATGAACCGAAGCTCCAGACTAGAGTAAGACAATGAAGCAGAATTCCAGCGGAAGACATTCAGAGTGTAGAAAGGGAACTATTCAGCTGCTTGTATTTCTGATAAGCAATGAATGCGATACCAAGTTATGAATTTAAGCAACATGACAGTCCTTCAAAAAATTGTCTGTTTTTTTTTTTACTACTGCTCTGAAAAAGGCAGTGTGGTAGACTTGCAACTTCACACCTCCAGGGTTGCAGGCTTGATTCTTGTTGTCCCCCAGCTGAGCCAATTGCTAGAGTAACGGGGGATAAGGGCCCAACACTCGGACCATATCACCATTCAGGGATTCAAACCAGCGACCTTCTAATCATGGGCATGGTGTCTTACCCCACTTACACACCTACATGAGCTCTACTGCCAATTACATGTATTTCTGTATTTGCACAAGGCAACCATTCCCAAGGGTGGGCTGGGATTGACTCTGGCTCCCCAGAGTCCACCCCTTCTCCTGTAAAGCTACCATGAGAGCCAATGTAACCTCTCCTTTGTTGCCTTGTGGGTTTTTCTCCAAGCCCTTTGTATTATGGTTATGTTAAGCTATTATGTCAGTGCCGATAAGACTGTGGAGGAACCATATTGGGTTGGACCACTTACCGCTTGCTGGACTTCCTGCTTCCAGAACAAAGATAAAGTCCATTTGAACTGAGATAACCTTAAATCTGACAAGTTATCTGGCTAAGCAAGAAATCCAGCTTTGTGATACAGGCCAGAGATCAGCAGGAGACTTATCTGTGGAAACATGTGATGTCTTTTTTTTTTCCCCCCAGGTTCTTGTCGTTTTATTTCATTTCTGTTTGGCACTTCCTGGATTGCACATGTGCTCTCTGAAGGTGGTTCAACGGTTAACAGTTTAGCAATAGATATTTTTTATGCCAGACAAAATCTCCAGGACCAAGTGGCATAAAATTCTATTATGATTAATCATCATCTGTATTCAAGATTAAAAGTTTATGTTAGCAAACATGTGAGGATCAGTCAAAGTAAACCAATTTCTGAAAATAGTTAACATTTTTGCGCCCATTGTTCCCGGGATAGGCTCCGGTCCTCCCCACGACCCCAGCTGGGATTGAGCGGTTTCAGAAAATGGATGGATGGATAGTTAATACTTTTTTCAATTCCTAACATACCTCAGTCATTCACACTGCTGATGTGACAAATATAAACTTTAATTCAACAATACATTTTTCGGATGCAACATCTCAACATTCATACTCACAAGGCCTACATGCAGAAGACAACATGCTATAATATACATCTTACAAAAATAAATTAATAAGTTACCATCCACTTAATGCACATTTCCTGGAGGAAAACACTGTCACATCATGAGACTATCAAACACTGCAGGACACATAATTAATGAGCACGGACTTCTGCCACCGTCACAGTGACGTCCCCTTTTCACTCAGCACAATTTCAACAGCATCAAATGGCTGTAAAGACTCTGTTCCTGACAGGAAGCAGAGGGCAGGTGACCTTGATTCTTCCGCTTGACATCCCTTCCAACGCAGCGTGCAGTTGTGTCCCTACGATAAGGGTACATCTGACCGCCATTTGGCTGCCTTCTGTAGTGAAAACACTGTCTGGGTCCGAACAAAGGCTCCCCTCTAACACCCCTGGATCTACTCAGATGCAGGATCTAAGCTGCAACAGCAGCACACAACAAATGTTAATTTCTCTTCTCTAATAAGACAGGAAAATGATAAATGTACCCATACTCCTGTCCTTGGGATATACTTACACTCAAGCATAATTCAGAGTCCTTAAACAGAAATACAAGTCTGCAATGTACCAAATATATACAAATAAAAATAAATGATATGTGTAGATCTCTGAGGTTGAAATAGTACACTAAGGTCCGTAAATTGCTTATAAACATAACTTGTCTTTACATCAATGTACAGGAAGTCTGATGATCAATCAGTTCAATACTATTATTACAATACCTTTGAATGAGATAAAATATATGAATGCTCGTACCATATTATATATATATAAATATCTGAAATCAGATTAACATTCTTCAAATACCTACATGTTAAATATTGAACACTGGACAGTTACTATTCTATAGCAAGGACACTGCAGTGGAGGTCTGATCTTGTTTCTAAAAAACCTGTAGTAGTTTCACAGTAAGTGACCAATTCTCTATTTACCACCATTGGAAACCATGCATGCCCAAATGGTACCAACGACATAGCTATAGATTTCAAGTTTGAGTTCAGCATTTAAGACGAAAACAGACATTTCTTCCCATATGACATGTACCATAATTCATGCTAACAGCTACAGAGAGTCTGTCTAGGGTAAGTCACTGAATCATGCATTAAAACTTAAACATGTAGGTAAACTGGCGCTCCAGACCCAGATCAGGTCCGAACCCGGTTGGCCCCAGTAGTGATTCAAGCATCGAGCTTGCCCAGCGTACAGACAGAAACTTTGGCCATAATCCACGTCTCCATTCAGCTTCTTGAGAATGTACCTTCGTAAGTGCCAGGCCTCATATCATGTCATCGGTTAAATGAGCGCCGCCTTGCAAAACTTAAGGTGCTTTTTCAGCTTTTGGGGATTCTACTAAGAAGAAGAAAGCACCAAAACAAAAGAGATCATTAACCGGGGGAAAAGGAAAAAGCTACGGCCCGCCTTGGCCGGGTCTGGAAACCAGGTACCTCCGACACGTCATCAGGGAGGGGGTGAGTCAGTAACCCACGGCGAGCTTGTTCTTGTTGAGCTCTCTCTCCAAGCTGCCGATCAAGTTGTCGATGCTCTGCTGCAGCTCATTGAGGTTCAGCGTGTTGTTCAAGACCGAGTTCATTTCGCGAATCTTCATGTAGCCTCGATACTCGTTATCTTTGGTTAGATCATTCGGGGTCGACAAAATGTTACTGTCCGGTTCGTCGGGCAGGGAAGTCTTCTCCTCCACTTCCATGTCGTCCACCTCATCTTCCTCTGCAGCCTTGCCCTCCTCCGAGGTCCCCTCATTCTCCCAGGGCACGTTGTCATAGTCTGCGTCCTCCCCGTCACCCTCCTTGGAAGGCTGGAGGTAGCTGTCCCGGCAGAGACTCCAGTCTCCGGCATAGCGGTTGCTGGGGCTGTCCAGGCGGCCCGGTTTGGGACGCAGTACCCCGGCCACCTCCGCGTCGCTGAAGTTCAGGGCCTGCGGACGGTCCTTCCTCCTGCGGATGCACTGTGAGGTCGGTGACACCTCCTCCTCCTCCTGCAGGCTCGGGGTCTTGTTTGGGTTCACCACTGAAGAAGAAGACAAGGATCCCCAAACCATCACTTCCCTGCTCTGAGGACAGTGCAAATATCACTGGAGACACTCCCGCCAAAACCAGCAGCCAAAACCACTGAATATTTAACACATTAATATTAGGAGCAGCTGAGAAGCATTTTATTTTTTTTAAAAAGAACAGTTTTTTAAAAGAATAATTTGGTCTCTTTCAGCTGAAGTTTACTGCGTATTAACTGGAGAATGCAGTGAGTTAACTACAGCTTCAAGGTCTAGTCATGTGAACGCTCGCTTAAACCGCGCTCCTCCAGGGGGTGCCCTACGTGACCAAAACGCCAACAGAGTACCGACAAGGAAGAGGCGGGAGGAGAATGCCCAGGATTATAGCCTATGTATAGCCAAACATATGCGTTAAAGGCGAAAATAAACATGGGTCTATAGGCAGATTTCAGAGGGTGCTTAACTATAGGAGTACGCCCTCAGAGTATGCCCTGGGAATAAAAGCTTCCACCTTCGCACCCTGAACCTCCCTTCTTTACTGGAAAACACACTATAATGTTTTAAATGAAGTCCTTCCCTAGTCACTGAATATCATCTTACAGGGAGCTACACAAGTCAGCAACCAATTCCTGGGTGTAACAGAGCGCCACGGCGATGCTGACGGCTGCCACGGCGGCTTAAACAGAGGTGGCTTTGCAAAGAATCGTGTTCCCTGTGGACCGCTGGTAACAGCCCCCGCCCGCGCATCACTAAACGACGCGGTCATCCTTAGAGTCATCTTGGGTCTTAAGTTTCTGCACAAAAAAAAAATAATAATAAACACACTAAGTGCATTAGGGAGAATCTGCAGTGAGGGGGCAAAAAGATCAAAAGAAATCTTTAATCTCTGAGCACTGGACGTCAAGCTAAAAAGTGTCCCCCCTCACCCCTTTCAGAGGCCCTTACAGTGACTCAATCCGTCGAGAGTAGCAGCAAAACCACATTCTTTGCTGCACATGAAACAATCACATCGAGTTAGAGTTGAAAAAGAATCCATTCTCGACCCTTTTCTGTTTTAATTAACCAAAAGCTGGCAGACATATTAAAAACTGAGAAACTCTAAAGTTGGTATTTCATGCATTCTTTAAAATTTGAATTAATTACACATAATTAGAAGTAATTAAGAAATTAGAAGTGCCAGCCCGCAGTGACCCCCAACTTGGTGGCACAAGCTCCAGCAGCCAGGCCTCACCTGGCCACAGCTGCAGCAGGTAGTGCAGGACCTCGATGTGCTTCTTGAAGTGCAGGGCGCTGGCCAGCTCCTCGCAGTCGGCAAACGTGCGGTTGGTGCGGCAGGCGGCCTCCTGTCTCTGGCCCAGCAGCACCGGTCCAAAGCAGACGGCCAGGTTCTGGCAGGTCATCCTATTCACGTCCTGGTGGGAGGCCACCAGCTTCAGGTGGTCCAACAGCATCTGGAGGGTGGCCTGCCGCAACCCAGCAACAGGCATAACTAATCGATGGCCAATCCTTACGCTCGGTCAATACGAGACAAACAGATCTCTGAGAATGTGAAATAAGCCCTGTTGTTTTTTTTTTGTGTTCCCTCTTCAAGCTGCCAGCAAAAGCCAGACAGACTCATATCATACTGCATGTTGTCTGTCTCACTTTCTAAGAGACAAAGAGAAGGTCCTCTCTATAGACCGGCATCCCCAGCTCCCCAGGGGCCCCGATCGAGTCGTCTGCAGTGAACCAGGTGAGTGTGTTCTGTGCAGGCAACCAGCCACAGAAGCTCAGCACCAGCCTTGGCAACGGTCGCCGTGACAACACATCACACGGAGCACATGGCGAATCCCCTCACCTTCTCCACTGGTGGCAGGTGGGTGAGCAGTCCCAGGGCATGCTGGGAGTCCACCGGGTTGTTTTCACAGCCCATGGCGCCGATCTTCAGAGGCCGCTTGGCCATGGCGTCAAGGACGGCCTTGTAGAGGTGGTCTGAGATGAGGGGCGTCGGTACCTCCCGCAGGTAGTCTTTGAGGACACCTGACATGGAGATGTCACAGGTCACACGGCAGCTGCGATCGATCGGGGGAATCCCGGAGGCAGCCGGCTGCTGTACATCAGCTTCCTTAGGGATCCCGGTCAATGCGTTCCCACGCATCCTGTGTTACCACGGGCAGACTGCACAGCGTGTGACTAACAATGCAAACCAACACACCTGACGTTGACCCCGGAAAGCACCCCCCCCCCCCCCCATTGTAGATGTTAATTTTATCGAGGCCACTGGGACACGCGGAAGGTGACTCGGTGTGTCCGTCGAAGGACTCCAGATGGCCTAGAAGTCAACAGCAGCCATGTGACTTCCTGTCCCTGCCAAAATGTGGGCCACGCAGGGTTCCTTGCGTTACCTCTAAGCAGCTACATTGAACTTTTTTTTTTTTGCTTTATTTTCTTCCCCCAATGAAATAAAATTTTGTTTTCTTCACTTAATTTTTTTTTCAGTCATGCATCAAACATTAACGATTAGCGAACAATAACATCTCCGGTAAATACTTTTAGGTGACTGTACAGAAGCTCTATAAGACAGACCAGGCCCAGACCTCCAAGCACAGGTGACCTCCTGACCAGCAGGGTTCCAAAGCACTATGGTCTGCGAACAAGAGGACACAGGAGTTCATCCAGGCAGAGGGAAGCCCCAGTGCATCTGAAGAGCGCTGCCGGTGGGAGAGAGATCATCCCCGCAGACAGCCATTCTCTACTTCACTAATTAGGCCGAAAAGGGATTTTAGCCATTAGCCAGAGGAAGGCACACAAAAGCAGCCACTCAAGCAAGTCAGAGATCAGGTCAAAATTTACTTTCGGTTCATTTTCTACAAGTGTTATAATTATGGAACCAGTGACTGCATTTTGTAACTTTGGCAGACTGCTCACTCAAATTAGCGCTTTTGAATTCCTGGGGGTGACAAATTAGCAGTGTAAAATGCAGCTCCCTGACCCCAGCTGCCTGCTAACCCCAAGCCATTTTTTATTTAACGCACCCCCCCTCAGCAGAAACCCCCACACCCCCTTCACAGGACCCTCACAATGCTCGCTGGCTCCGAAGGTCAAACTGGAACAGCACACTAAAACTAACACGACTCAACATGTCGACCTTCATTCCCTCAACCACACAAATCAAACCAGCCATGAGGCCTTGTCCTAACAGTGCCCAACATCTACAGCTCTACCGTAATAAATAAAAACATAAGATCAAACACACTAAAGAATGGGGATGCTTATTAGAGTTCAGCAGATAATCGCTAATTATTTTTCTCCCCTTACAGACAGCTCTGCCACGATCACGTCGTGGTGTAATCGGGATTACACGGCACATGCACAATCATCACCAGGGCTTTAGATGACGGGTGAAACATTTCTCAGGAGGCTGGCTTTTCGGTACTATACGGTCGTTTACTTACTCCTACAATTTGGTAAGCAGATTACTAGTGTGTCTAAGATATTAATGAGACAACTTTACTTACTGATTTTTCCCCCCAAAATATACATAGAAAAATGTGTGCAAATAATTTATATTTTTTAGTTACAGCTAATTCTATTTTCATCAGGTCAAACTGCGTTATCGGATTAAAAAACAAACACACGCGAAAAACCTTTTATCCCTGCAGTTTTGTGATAAGCACACCACACCAAAAAGACGAGATTCTTTTCGCAACACGATTAAAGATGGCTTCCTTTAATGTCAATGCTGACAAAGAAATGCGTGTGCATCTGTGACGCAGGCACGTCAAAGCGGGTCTTCAGTGCCGCAGGCCACATTGTAAGCCGACTGTGCACACAGCTAAACCCTTGCAAAGTAAACATCCTTGAGGTTCTTGCTAAAAATGCATAAACTCCTGTGTAAATTCCCTTCCCAAATGGTAATGGCAGTTTTCGTAAGTAATTACAATGTCCTAAAACACAGCTTGCTACTTTATTGTTGTGATTATGATGGCTATTGTAATTATTAAACTACATCGTTTCTGTGTTGGGCATTGTTTACATTGGTTATACATTAATGACTACAGCCAGTGCACTGTTTATTTGGGCAACATTTCCTGCTCGTGCTTGAGCTCTGTAAAATAAAAGGTGAAAAGAATGCTTAATTGTGTCTTGGGTAGTTTTTGCATTATTAGTTGTAAACATCATTAGGTGCAAAACACACGATAAAAGGGGCTGCATTAGACTGTTAAGCTTTCTGGCCGGTGTCACTGCCCTGTGAGAGAGAAACTGACATTTTACAAAAACAAGAGAACAAAATATTGGAAATTTTAGGCTGTAGAGAACTTAACTTCCCTAAGGGCATTTTAACAACGTTACCTACGTATTGCTTGTAAATGGAGATGCAAAATAGGCTGTATAAACATTTGGTAATGCTTTACATTAATTGCACCTTCATTATGCATTCATAGAACGTTCATAAACTGCATGCAAGCATGCCTTTACATCCTAACATACTTTAACAGCTTTAATATACATTAATAACAAACATTCTAATTGTATTATATCATAGAATTTTTTGTTATGTATATTATATGTATATGCATTTTTTGTTATGTATATTAAAGTTTCTTATGAATGTTCTATGAATGCATAATGAATGCTTCATAAAGGTGCAGTTAATGCAAAGCATTACCAAACATATTCTGTCATCATCACGTTTAGACATTATCACTATCTAGATTTTTTTTGCAGCAATAATCGATCATTTAAATTTAGATATTGGCCCAACCCTAATGTTTATCCTTAATCATTGTATTGGAAATTATTCATCTTTGCTAGAGACTTCCATGGAGTGTAATTCCAGTGTGATCTTATTTTCACTGTGTAAAAGGCACTGTATACTAAACACACAAACACACACACACACCCCTCGCTTCCCAGGAAAGGTTCCAATCCACCGTGAAGATAAGTGGTTATTAATAATGGATGGATGGATGGATGGATGGATGGAGACTGTCCAGATTTCATTTGCTGTTAATGATATGCCTGTAGATGGATGTTCGTCTCGATCCCCCTCCCAACCCCTCCTTCAGACAACAGCGAGTGTTGGGCACAAGGCTTCCTGGTTTGGGAGGTCTGATAATGTCACACATTATCTTGCACAGATATAACGACATCACCTTGATCCTGGCATAGCATTACTGATATGTTACATCATTTTTAACCACAAATGCTTAAAGTACACAAGAGCAGAGGTCTGTAACTGTAAATTCCAAGTCCATACAGAAGTGATACAGCCCTCATATTCAGTATTATTTATCTCACACCAGAGGTGAGTAGTTCAAGTCCGGAAAGTAAAAATGCAGACCACGTTTCAACCAACAAGTTGAGTATAAAGAATGACAGTTACAGAGTTCAACTGGTTGGTTGAAACAAAGTCTTGGTCTGGATTTTTACTTTCTGGACCTGAACAACCCACTGCTGTTCCTAACTGTAGCATGTTGTAGTGGAGTGCGCAGTGGGGTACTTTACCAGTGATGACGTTGACGTCTGGGTATCGATCTTCAGAGAGAACCACGCCCTGGCTGTCCCGCTCGAAAGCCTCCCGTAGCTCCTTTTTGATCGCCGCAGAACCACAAAGGCGGTACAGGCCGACCATCTGCCAATCGGGTCACCATGAGTCATTTTTGTCAGTTGAAGAAGCCAAGACTATATACGACATTGCCGTTTTTCTCCAGCTTATAAACTCCAAGATTAGCAACCCAACTTTGAATATAGCAATGATCTGAAACCTGGAATCACACTTGGATCTTTGGAATGAACTCACATGCTTTTATAAACATCTTTTATTTTTCTGGTTCTGATGGGAAAAAAATCGGCTGTACCCTCCCCACGAAGCTCTCATTTGCACTACAGCAGATTCCGGGGCCTGGTATTCAAACCGGCCGGCCTTTACCCAGTGAGCCCATCTGGCATGCATTATAAACAGCAGGCAGTGCCATGGCCAAGGAGAAGACCCAGCAATTCCTGCTTTTCGCCATCATCCTCTTCAGAGGAAATGAAACACGACACTTCTGGCTGCTTGGCGGCCACTGTCAGCAAGGAGAAGAGCGACCTAATTTAGCATGTTAGCCGGCACAAACCCAGCAGGACACAAAGACGGGCCGTTCCAATAATAGCTTCCTTAATTCCAAAGGACGATACGCTTTGGTAGCCCAAAGCTATTAACTCAACACTCCGCTGATGGTGTTGACAAGAGCCTCATTTAATATAATTGTATCCCGGCACTCCTATAAGATGGACTAAAGTCATATCGTAAAATCAAGTCTATTGCATTCCATGCACTTATTTTTACTTTACACATCACATCCTAAGACCCAATTTATTCTACTATTAGTGAAATGAACGCATGAGACCTCACATCATGTGAAGGGAAGATGCATTCACCTGGCAGCCCCTCTTCTCGATCTCTGTGATGCATTTCTTGACGACCAGGGGCACCATAAAGCCACTGGCCTCCCGTTCCACCACCAGGCTGGCATCCACCCGGAAGACCCGTGGCTCCAGCCCTCCGTCGGGGGCGTCTAGCGAGTTGGGCCAGCGCTCTATCAGGCCGAGCTTGACATAGATCACTCCCCGTGGCTCAAGCTGGACGGCCAGCTGATGGGACCCGGTGACCCTGAAGAGTGTGGGTAACGCCACAGTACCGTGGCAACAGACGCGGTGGCGGCGTGGGCTGGACTCCCAACTGAATACCACCAACTTCAGCTGCTGGGCATTCTCTAGCTCGATGTTGAAAGCATGGTCCATGTCCAGGAAGGCCGTCTTGCACGTCAGCAGGGCCGTGCGGGCCTTGTTGACGGAGTCCACCTGGATGGCACAGTAGACACTGCGCGAGTCGACGCGGGGAGGCTTCAGATCCTCTGCCCCAAAGAAGTGGAGGCTCATGATGCCTGAAATGTACTGGCTACACTTGGGCTGAGCTGAGAAGCTGTAGTGCCGGAAGGAGTCGACATCCATCTCCGGGCCGTGGAGTTTGGAACCGCTGCTTGCCAGGCCGTCCTTGTTCCTTTGTTTCCCTGACTTAGTGACCAGCTCTGGGGAGTCTCCGTCACTGAGGTAGCCGCCCTTGCTGGCCGCCTTGGAGCCGCTCTGGGTCTTCTGGCTGTAGTTGTTCCGAGTGAAAACGCTGCTGTCAAGGTGATAACGGGAGATGACGTTTCTGGCAGTCTGGCCACCCCCAGGAGAGAGGTGGGAATGTTTGGGGCCGCCCTCCAGCCTGCGGGTGACCTTTGGGGACGAGTACAGCGGATCAGTTTGGCTGCCGGAGACCCCTTTCACGTTCAGCTTCCTGCTGAGCTCCGGAAGCTTCTTCATCTTCATGGACAGTTTCCTCATTGTGCGCGGAGACTTGATCCTGTCCGGAAAGGACCAGTTGATGGAGCCCCCTTTCTTCCAGGGGTTGGGGCTGGCAGGAGGCGAGACACCAGCCTTGATGCCATCTGCAGGGAACAAAAGCAGACAAAGGAGTGGAGGTCAGAGAAACCAGGAGGCCACTCATGCCTTGGAACGCCTGCTTCCCAGCCCCAATTAAAGGCCCACGGGTCACTAGTAGCCCGTAAAAAGCCAGAAAAGAAGAGAGACACACACAAGGCTTGGATGTGCCCGGTCCTGTTAGACTAAATGCTGAGAGTAGAAGATTATGATTGAAAATTTGATAACAGATCATCTTATTCACCCTAAATATATACACACACACAATATAGATAATCCCAGTAACTATATGGCCATTTAATTAATAGAGATTTCCACATGCATGTTAACAGACAGGGCATCAAATATGCATGGGCCAAAAATCTTTGAAAACTCACGTAGTTGTCCTTGTTACCTGATAGACAACATCAGCTTGATCCATAGGCTGGTGGAAAAGCACTTGAGCAACAGTTCAACTCATAAAAGTAGATAAATCAGTGGAACGTGTTACTTTGTAAAATTTCCTGTGCTTAAGAAATCCATCAACACTTATCAAAGAAGCAAGCTTCGATAATTAAACAGAAATGATATGGTAATTAGAACCCCACTGCTCTCCCTGTGACTTCCTGTGAAAAACACACTGTCATCTTCTAACTCCTTTCCTGGTCAGGGTGATGGGTACCTATAGCCTGTCCCAGAATGCACAGGGCACACACACATAGCCTGCACCAGGATTCCCCAATTCCGGTCCTGGAAGGCAGAATTCAGATTCTTTGCTAAGGCACATGTTAGATCAGCAAATGACCAGGTTTAGTAGGTGTGTCTGAACAGGGGAATCTACAAACTGTGTTAGATTCGGGTCTTCAAGGACCAGAATCGGGGAATCCTGTCCGACACTTTGGACATTAAGAGATACTGATTAGCTATTAGTGCATATCTTTTGGACTAAGAGAGAAAACTCACGTGACCCAGGAATCACATTAAAACTGCACACACCCCCCCCCCTGAACCAAGGTATGAGCCCAAAGCACTATCCAGGGAGCCCTGCAAGGTCAGAAAGACTTTTCATCTGACCTACAGTAGGACCTCTGTATCCAGGGCTACAGAGACCATGGTCCCCTCCCCAAAAAACAAAACAAAAAAAAAAAAAAAAAAAAACAGGAAAATTCCAGAGAGTTCATAAGTTTCAAACCAGACACCAAGTGAGTACAGGCTATAACAGGGTTAAATCTGCCAGCCCAACTCCCTTTGTCCCCAATACCACGCCTCTCCACAGAACTCACATCCACTCACATCCCACGCTGGTATCTCACCGGTTGCATTCGTTGCCACGTTATCACAATGTCTGTATTACGAAAATGTATAAAAAGCTTTACTGTCCTTGCTGTGTCATCCCTTGATGCATGATATTTTTATACTGCTGCACAATCTCAAGAATTTAGGGTAAAATGTAAGAATCTCTTACATCTCTCATTTGAGAGAGTACAGTACTGTATAATGTCTTTATTATTACTGTATGTAATGTTGGTGATGTCTTACTGGCGTAGTTTATATGAAAATCACGTTATATATGGGGTCCGCAGACAGTTCACTATTATCCGTGGTTTTGACTACCCCCAGTAGGTCTTACGTATCACTGGAGGATACAGGGGGGATATTGCATTTCATTTAAATTATTCATTTAAACCCTAATCCTAACCCCTAATGGATTCATCTGCAAGTTAAAGGTGTCAGACTTAACGAGTCCATAGCGATATGTCAAGCAATACTTCCCACTCAATCCCTGCATCCCTTTCCCTGCTCTTTCTGGACCTCCGCTCACTCTATACTTCAGGCTTGTTTGCTGGTGTGAGTACATCTACAAAACACGGGCAGCTATATTTACAGAAGACCAGCTGTGCTTTACTGGGGGG
>JAODKC010000047.1:15550640-15564202 GCA_026777985.1 Mormyrops attenuatus | reverse complement strand
GGACAATAACCCTCATGCAGAAACAGCAGGAACACCAGCAAAGCAGTGAAATCGCTGAACATGGTCTAAACTATAAATTGTGCTCTTTACGGTGCGGCCGTGATGGACTAAACAGCATGAAGCAGGAACCACCACAATGAGAAGGCAGGAACACAGAGCTTAAGAGCGCAGCATCCTCGGTCATAAACTCAACAGATAAGTCATACCAAAGCCATGATTTCCCTGCAAACTGACATTTACAGTTCCAGCATTTGTGGCAGCTTTCCGTCTTTACAGAAAACAGGCAGTTTAAAATCGAGGCTCCACGGGCGATAGAACAGAGCGGAGTTCAAATCCTGCACACGCTGGATTTGACTCACAGGACCAGTAAAAGAGGGAGGGAGAGAACTGCATTCCAACTCAGCGGGACTGACCCCCGCAGGGCTGTGGCCCCACCCCGCCCCTTAGGCAAAGGCAGATTCAATTAAGGCCATTTGGTCTCCACGGTGACCCCCAGGTACAACAGCGCAACCTCAAAAGCCTAGCATGCCAGCTGCTACCAGAGCCAGAGGCCCCGTCCACCGCAGCAGGCCCGCCGTCTGCTGTCAAAACCACACACTTCTGCCCCTTTGATGCTGGATGATGTTTTTCTGCCCCCATTCAATTACCAGCACAGAAGAAAACCTATTAGCAGAAGGGGGAGAAGGTGACCCTGGTGTCCCTAAGAGAGCAACAAGACGCATGATTAATATTAAAAGTTTAATGACTTTTACCGTATTCACACACCGTCATCAGGATGCTAAACATTCAGCTAAAGATAATTAAACTGCATTAAAAATTCATGGTTTCTGTATGTGAGAACACAGACTTTAAAAAGATACTGAAACCATCATACCTGATCTTACAGACCAAACTACCTGGTTTACTACCTGATATACACACATAAACAATTAGGTAAACAAATAACTAGGTTCCTAGGTAGCACCCAACAAGCAATCATTAATATCATAATTGAGAAAGTTAGAAACGGACATGGGCAACAGCAGAAGAGAATGGTTCACCCTGCTTTTCAAATAATCAGGTCAATTTTGCATTTTTAGTTTGAAACTGGTCCCCATAAGGTAAAAAAATGGATATTCATCACACTGTGGTGACATTTGGTCCCCACAAGGTAAGGTATACCTGGACCATACACACACTTTCTGAGTTTCAAGACCTACTTCAAATGGTTATACCATTACTACTGTATTGACTACTTCCCCTCTTCTCTCTAGAACTTAAACATTTGACGGGACTCAAAAAAATAATTCTGTTTAACAGTGCATAATAGGACATTAACCCCAAACCAGCAAGGCCTGTACGTGTCCAAGATCTGGGGGAGAAAATACAGCATACCATATTTGAAATCTGTGTCCTGTGTCACAGCAGTAAGAAACACACCCCCCCCCCCCCATATGAGAAATTCCTGGTACGGTAACCCTTAAAATAGTTAAACACCAGCACTGAAACTTTGAAACCCATTAGTAGTTTGTGAGATTAGCCTATGTTAGTTAGAAGAAAGTGAACCCCAACCACCAGTTCAGAGAAAAAAGGACAGGAAGGTCATCCCTCCACCCGTGTCCACATCCAGAAGAGCGACGGGCTGGACCTTTGAAGAGAAGAGCACTACGGAGGCCGGGCGAGAGAGCGCCCATCAAACACACTTGGCAACTTGCCTACCTGGCTGTTCGGTTCCCTGGCCGCGAGCCACGGTTCTGCGTTTCTGAGATCCGGTCACCCGGGGGGCCGCTTTTGCCCTGTTCAAGAAACCAGGGCAAGAACGCTGGGGGGGAGAGTCACCGCGGGCCTCGTGGAGAGCAGAACCAGTGATGCGGTGCTTCATCTCAGAGGAAAGCATGCGTCCCTTCTGCATCCATTCCTGAATCTTGTTGACAGTCACCCCGTTGGATTTCAAGACATCTTGGGTGGTCAATAAGCTGCGCTCTGTGCCCTGGATTTTTGCACTGTTCACTGGTCCACTGGATTCATTCAATGGGCAATTATCCCCCATCTCCAAGAGAAGACTGTCACCACCTTCACCATCACATGGAACCTGATTCACGAGGCTGACAACGCCACTAGACATCCCCCAGTCATTCTCTCTCATGAGGGCTAAAGAGACTTTGCGTTTAAGGCAACGATATTGATTTTGGTGGTATTCGATCACTCCATCACTTACGGACCTTCTCAAAGGTGGAGGATTCTCAGTGGGCAAGACTTCAAAGCTCTTGCTGGCTAAGGACCTTCTGAGACACAAGTTGCTGTTTTCACCATTGTGAAAGCGTACGGAATGGGACTCAGGGAGAACGGTCTCTCCAGAGGAGAATGTATCACAATCTACCACTTTAGGAGATACCTCTGAGCAGAGACTCTCCCGGGAATTACAGCTAGTAGGACTTACATGGTCTCCAAGTCCATCGACAGGAACTTCATTATCCAAATTAATGCCTTGCATCGCACTTATAAGCAGAAAACAAGCTTCCTTAAAATGGGTCCTTACAATGTAGCTTTCATACACCTTAAACCCGTCTGTTTCTGCTTGTGTGCGATTCATCTCGACTTGGTCTGAATTTGGCCCGGAAGCTGCGCGTAACAGTGGATCATAAAACGGGAGATTTTCGTTGTCGTAGTAATCCCCATCATCACTACCGATCAAATTTTGCCACTGCATTTCTGCCTCGGTGCCGTCTGTTTCTGGGTCCACATTTTTATCGCTTACAACCAAATTGGTTGGAAACAGCCTTGTGTTCTGCAAACTTCTGACTCTGTAGTCTCCCGAGGGATTATTAATGACTTGGTGGCTCCCAGCTACCGTACCGAGAGCAAGAAACTGATATATTTGTGCCCCGTTTATAGAAATATCGGTGTAGGGCATTTGAGGGAGATCGCAAAGTAAATCAGCTTCTTTCTCAGCATTTGAAGCCACCGGATTCCCCTGATGCTCCCCACACTGTTGATGCACATCTACCCCGGTCTCTTTACCTTGTCCATCGTTTCCACTCACTTCAACATAGTGATAGGTCGTCTGGACCGGAGTTAATTCCCCACACAATCCTACCCCGTCTATATCTAGTATTTGTCCTGGAGGTCCGCTCGGATAAAGTGGCTGGCTGTTTTCCCGCATAATTTCGGACGACTCAGTGCATGCATCTTTGGAGAGATCCAACTCCAGCTCATTAAAATAGTTAATCCGGTTACCGCGGCTAACCCGAGTCTGCGTTTCGTTCTGATCAGAGACCCCCAGGCGCCCCTTATAAATTCGACCCGTAAGATTTAAGTCCGAACCCCACCGAGCATAATCGCCCGATCCTACGTTTAAATGCACGCACGTATCGTCCCGGGGCGACACATTTTTAACCACGGCGTTTTCGCAATTCGATCTCACTGCCCCGCTTTCAAACGCTATGTTAAGGCAGCCCTCTTTATCTCTCATGATGTCTGGCAAAGCATTTAATTCAGTGATAATTTTGTCCGGTGTTTGCTCATCCACACCGCACAAAACTCCCTCTTTACCTTCTCGGTTATCCACAAAAGTTGTGACGCCGAAGCCCCCGACTGCGGCCGCTTTCCTGGATTTCTTCCCCCGAAGTTTTGCCAGTATTGTCCTCCGCAGAGGATCGGCCATTCCTATCGCTCCTTTATACCTCCAGTTTCAGCGTTTATTATTTGGCGAGTTGCGGGCGACTTGTGCTTCCCTTTCTCCGCTTGAAAAACGTCCAGGACTCCGAGGGCTGCGCCATTCCGCTTGTCACTGCTTGGTCGCGGTGTTTGCTCTGGCGACCTGCGCAGCCCTCCAGCGCGTCTCTGCCTGCGGAGACAATGAGCGCGTCTGCGGGCATTTAAACTGCGCAGCGTCTGCGCCGCGTCTGCGCAGGAGCCGTCCGGCGTGAAAGTGAAACTGCGGCAGCGTGAACTCAGCAAGAAACGGCGTGTCTCGGTACTGAAGATAATCAGTCAAAGGCGCTCAAGATGCTCCCCCTTCTCGAGTTGAAAGCGCCTGGCAGGCCTCCATCTCTTCGGCTAACCATTTTGTATAACCGCAAAAGTGTTTTTTTCTTTGTTATTTATAGTTCTTGGCGCAATTGAGTTATGTAGGATGAAATTAAAAATGGAAAACGCACAAAAACAATATTTGGCAGAATTTTTTACCTCTAAGAATAAAAAAGCGCAATTTTGGATCACTCTAAATCTTACTTCGCAGAAGTTTGACAATGCAGTCCTCAAATAATATACTTAAGGCGTTGTCAAAGCGTTTTCATGGGTAGGTGTAAATAAGTGTGAGGTTTCGGGCCATTTCTGATAACTGGGTACCGTGCTTTATTTTTAGAGGACGTCATGGTGTTAAGTTGGCCAGATACAAACTTCAGTGAAATGTTCTTGACTAAACAGCCAAATCTTTGCACTCACATAAGTTTGTATGGATACGTTTATCTCATTCTATTATTATATCAACTTGACTACATCAACAGTAACTGCATTTTGAATTATTTAATGGTTGTTCAGACCTCTGTGATGATCATCCTTTGTTTGATCCTCACGTGGTTCTAAAAACAAACTGCTAGTTTTATTATATTTTTAAAAATCAGTTTATTTTCTTGTTTTTCTTTCCCATATTTGGAAATATGGATCGACAAACTCAAAACAAGTCAAATACCGTGTGCCACATCTCTGTGGTGTTTCAGTGCTCCTCTGCTTAACTACCCTGGCTTGGGTGTCAGCGTGATTGCAATTCTTTTGCTGGCATGGTGGGGGTGGGGGGGGGCACATCTCGTTCATGTGACAATGCTCCACCCATCCAGCGTTTCTGGAGCTCTGTGGCATAAAAGGCAGCCCCCACTACCCACCAGTTGCTTCACCCATTGTGATGTTAAATTAGAACATCTGTTTGCTTGGCCTGTGTTCAAACAGCCCTGGTCACTTGATGGGCAGTGAGGACAAATGGGCTGTGTTCACCTTCTCCTTGATTTCCTTCCATGTAGGATCCACTCCAACAGCCTCAAATGAACCGATTCTTTTTTTATTTCATTCCTAATCTTTTCTCACAGGATTTGATCACATCAAGCACATTACTGAAAGGAATATTTTTTATATAAAATTGTGCGTCATGCGTAAAGCAACAAAACGGCTCCTTGTTTTAAGTGACAGCTCTGAAAGTTGAGGGCTGATCAATCTGAATTAATTTAAAAGGATTTTATTTTCTTGGGTAAGTCACCTTTACGCTAAAACTCTGACCTGCTGCGAAGAGGTGAAAAAAGACGACGTTCTGGCCTTTCAAAGAGAGAATTTGCCCCCACAGACACCTGCGAACATTCTGCAAACACCCTCCGAAAACCAAGCATTCCTGACAGCCCAGAGTTCAGCCCCTGCACAGCCCCACCCCCACCGACACCTCTAATGCATGGACATCAATCCGGATAAGGGACACATTGTAAAAGTCAAACCTCTTACTACTTGCGTCCACTGCCTGAAAACTTCTCCTGCCTGTGAGCTCTTAAGCGTCATACAGAATAATTTCCGCTGTACAGCATTAAATTACAAGGCTCCTTGCTGCAGTGATTATATATCAAATCAGGCCTAGAGTGATATTAAAGGATGAAAATATATTGCATTTCACGAGGCAGGATGACGGCACATGGCCTGAGACTTACAGTCTTACACCCATATGGAGGGAACGTATAAACAAAAAGGGAGGGAGAATTTCTGCACATCTGAGCTCGAGGGCCATGTCCTTGGGAGACCACCATCCTATTTTTAAGATGTTGTGATCAGCTGAGGTCACACAGGTATGTCTCGAGCACCGGTATGCGACCTTTTTGTGACCTTTAACCAGTGAGCTAGTCAAAAACAGAGTAATTAGCCAGCATGTATGTTACCTCCCCAAAGTGGGTGACCTATCACCCGAGACTAACCCCAAACCACCCATCACAGCCACTAACCAGGCAGGTGGACATTTAATTCTTGAAACTTAAATGCACAATATCTCTGGCAGCGGAATTCGTATTTCAAAACCGTGTGATTCAATCTGATTTCCATATTACAGACGGTACATTAGGGAACCTAAATCCATTTTACTTTTGAATGCATTTTATTCAGACACGGCAATGACAGCTGCAATAAATCGCAAGTGGTACAATTATCAGAAAAGCACAGGGACAAACTAGCTAGCACCTTTAAAATACGAAAACCTTGGCAACAAACGCATTTTAGCGCTTTGAAAAGAAAAATAAAAAATACTGTCAAAACAGACAAAGGCTCACCATCTCACATTCCGCATCCCGCTGTTACAGTCATAACATCATCAAAATCACAATTCAAAAGGTAGTGCTTCATCAGACCCATTCACAGACACTCCTCAAGGTTGCCTTGGCCCTTTCAAGCTCCAATGCAGTGGTATGCACGAGAATGAAAGTCAAAGAGAGGACATGGAGAAGACCAGACGATAAGGGAGAAAGCTGAGCAGAAAAGCACCTGACCCACCCTTCGAGCGTCTTACTGCTGTTGATGACACCAACAAAAGTAAAAAAAAAAAGAAATATTCAGGTAAATACCAGGAATTCCCCACAGGTAATTACACAGCAAACAAGGTGAACCTGTAGGTGTGCTGCCCAGACAAGGCTGTCCCTGTCTGAAACAAGCCCCAAAGCATCAGTGACTGGGACTACGATCGGCCCAATCTGCAGACATTTCAGGGATTTTTGTCAGTAAGGTCTTTGGAGAGGTCGAATCCTGCCTCCACATCAATGGGACACGACCCTTTCCGTGGAGGAGCGGAGTTGAGAATTAGCTAAGGAGCTTTTCTGTTAATGATAGCGTCCTAAGTTCGGGTTTTCCGGCGTATTCTACGACACAACCTATCATCTACCCACCACAAAACCCAACTGTAATAATGCACCGTGCATAATAATAATAAAAAAAAAACATCACAAACCATATGCGGTTAAAAATAAAATTTGCACTATAAAAATGTCAATTTTTAAATATAATTACAATCTCCCTGCTATGTTTTCCTGGCCTACCTCTTTGGCGGATGTGGTCACCCACAAAGACCTTACAATCATGCCACCTGACCCGATAAATAGCCGAACAATTCTCAGGATTTGGTTCAGACCATTCAGCTGACTGAATGAATTCATTAGCAAGGTTTGCGCTGAAAAAGCAGCAGCACCACAATTAATATGTAAATAAAACTAACTACTAAATGCTAAAGTTGTACTTGGTGGCCAAGGTAATGGAAATACGTATGTAATAATTATATCATATTCACAAATTGTCCTATTAGCTAAAAATACCACGTTGATTACTATCGAGTGATAGCATGGCTGATAATGTGGTAAATCTTAGTTTTATGTACAATGCTAAAAATCAAGCAGTTCGAAGTAACAACCAAGGCATTTCCCCTATTTATGGAAATTTAAGAAGTTAATTACATTTTTCTGAATTATACAAAAGTCTACTGTTACATTTCAAAACCTAAAAAAAAAAAAAACGGTGTTAGTCTTCGATATAGATATCAGAAATTCTTCACTGTAGCATTAACAGGGTGTAGTACATCCCAGTCGTGGTCGAACAAAGGCCATTATAAGACAATATGGAAATCGATAACATGCTACATGTTTGAAGAACAAGGAAGCTATGTTTTTAAAAAAAAAAAAGAGAGAAAGTCCTTTACGCTGTACCACACAAAGGGTATAATGTCCATGCCATGGTGACACACTGTTCTGTTAAAAAGGTCCCTTTTTCCACTGAGGCCAAACCTTGGTAATGGGGGCCGAGAGATAAAATGTGGGAAACAAGGAAGTGACAGTGGGACATGGAAAAGTGCACAGCACCTGTGAGCAGAGGTGGAAAATTCAGGGCCAGTAACTACAAATCCAGCCCAAGGTTTTGTTTCAGCCACCCAGTTGAGCATAAAGAGTCACATTCACAGAGTACTCAACTAGCTGGTTGAAACAAAACCTTGGTCTGGATTTGTAGTTACTGGACTTTTCACCTCTGCCTATGAGGTTACACAGTGGGCTGATCCCTGGGGAGGTGGGTGCCAGCTGGTGGGTGGGCCTCACCGGGTGCTCTGGAGAGGGGCATTCTGGCAGGGCTGCGAGATGCAGCGTGAGCGCAGGGGCTGGAAGGCGGAGTCACTGCCTGTCGTGCTCCCACAGGCTCCCTCGGCCTCCGCCTGCAGCTCCGGAGGCAGCGGGGGTGCCCCGTCATCGCCGGGCCTCGGAAGGCCGGATGCGGCCGACCTGATGATGCTGCTGCACAGGGGTGCAGCCTCGGAGGCCGGCCCATGAGGAACGTTCAGCGAGGCCGTTGTGGAGGAGACCGAGGGACTCCACTCTCCCTCAGGGTGATACAGCAGGGTGGAGCCACAGCCCTTGTTGAAATTGGAGTCGTCGGAGAATGTCCGGGAGAGGTCATTCGTTGCCCCTGTGCATTTCGTCGGCAAGAACGCGCTGTAAGACGCTGTGGAGGACAATAGAAGAGGGATCAGTGTGGGGCTGGGGGCCATGGATGGAAAATTTCAAGGTGCAGTCACTGCGCATTTCAACACAGGGACTCGCAGCGACCTGCCGCGGGCCACACTGACTCACCTTTGAGGGACTCAATCCTCTCGTTCTTCAGCCTCTGGACCTCGTCGGTGATCTTGGTGATGATGAAGTCCGAGCACCGGGTGTTCTGGATGGACTCGATGAGGGTGTCCAGACCCTTGGGGTTCTCGGCCAGGTAGTCCAGAAGCTTGCTCGTCTTCTGGCGGCTTGTCACCTTCCAGTTGATCTCCTCGGTGTCCTCGCGGGTCAGAATCTTCTTCGAACGCAAGTAATCGAAGTGCCGTTCTGCTGTGATCTTGTCACAGAGGAATGGCCTAAGTCTATCCAACGCCTGGAGGAACAGAACGGCTACAATTATGCAGCATTCCATTTGAACTCATAAATTCTGAGTTGTTAGTAGGAAATTCCAACTGGAACACCCCTGAGGTTGGAATTCTGACTCATGAAGTCGGAGGAACCGACACAACCCCAAGCTCAGAATCTAAGATGGCTGCACCATTTATCGACAGAAGTTAAAGCTTACGACTTACGTCTTATTTGTGTCTCATTAAACTGACTATACACACAGTATTGTCCAACCATTATCTGTGGATGTGTTGCTATGCAAAATACCACATAATGTGTTGTTATCCACTGATATTACTAACAATAGCTAGCAATTAACCGGGCTTGGACTGGGGCCCAATTCATTATGCAAGATGCTTAAGCAGACAACTTGTCGGATTTAAGGTTGTCTGGGCTAAATGTAGGTGAACGAAGGCAAAGGCCATTTGAACTGGGGTAAATTAAGTCCAACAACTTATCCGAGCTTTTGAAGCGGGTCCCTGATACTGCTAAGTGGCTTTCTGACTTTCTGTACTGGAACGCTTAACTTGTGTATGACGTAATTCCCAGTTCCAAGTTGTGACCTCCGAGGTAAATGGAACGCATCATTATCCACAACTTGGGGTGGGGGGCGTAGGGGAGGGCACTTCAGCAGTAATTATTTTCATGCAGTGATTTCACCCTTATGAACAGTACAGACGTCCTCCCTCCATTATGTCCTTCATGGATTCTGGCTCCGGGTCTGACTCAGCTGAACATAACAGTTCATCAGCTACCAGAAATATTTTGTTAGCTGAGCTGCCCTCTATCACCCGAATCCCTTCCTCATGTTTCATCATGAAAGGATGAAAAGTTAATTTACAATCAATCCTGTATCGTGTCTGCTGCAAGTGAATTCTGTTTTACAAAGACCGCGTCAAATCGACCCAGGTCCACTCAGGCAGCCCTGCTACTGTATTTTCGGCCGACTGTGAAGGATATACGACTTTCCCTTTAAAAGCCCTTTAGGGCTGTAAGCTATGATTCAGTCGGAATAGAATGCTCAAAAAGAAAACTGTACCTACTGCCGCAGACACCACCCTTGTATGACTGCGCTGGAGGCATTTAAACACCGTACATATAAAGACGGGAATAAACAAAGACACACTAATTACCCGTGGTTAACAACCGGGACTTAAAATTAGGCCCAAAATGACCAAGCACAGGGAGGGGGTGTCAGAGGTGCCCACAGAACGGTTCCGTTAATCTTAATCCGGCGTCCCTGTTACATACAGGAGGGGTGTAGCTGGTCTCTGGTATTTAGGACATGGGGAGACCAGGAAGGCCAAGAAACGTCAGGTAGGTGGAAATTACTCAGGCCAGTGTCTCCCCCTGCTGGACACGAACCCCAAATCCACAAAAACTCTTTCGTCTGCGCATAAATTTCCGTTTGATTCATTGATAAAAAGTGACGCTTAAACAGTGAGTTGACGTGCCGCACCGTAGCTTAAATCCCATTTCCTTCTGTATCACTGGATCTAACTAGATGGTTTTGTTTGGGGACAAACGAATAGGCCTAAATTGGACGGAAATTAGTTAAGGAAATGATTAAAATAAACACGTCTTATACTTGTGCGTGTTTTTTTTTTTTTTTAAATAAATCGTGGTTATTATAATGGTTAAGTGAATTGGTTTATGGGCATCTGGCTGCTATCAAAGCGATAAAACAGCTATGACTGATAATACGGGATGGTGTATAGCCCTAACCACCGATAATCCCAGGCTAGGAAATGAAAGATTATCACACTAACATTTAGACTTTAGATTCGAAACAGCTCGCAGTAAGAGTCATCGTGACGTAGCGTCAGCCCGCCCCTTGTTTGATTGACAGGCTGAAAAACGTGAATCACTTTACTTGAAGGCATAAGAAGAGATAAAACTTAAAATAAATGACAAAACATACACAAAATAAAGCAGTTTTACGTATTGACCACTGAACTCAACGTCATGAATATATGGTGCTTTCCATAATCTGGGGGCAGCAAGTGCACTGGAGTGAGACTGGGACTCAAAGTGGCCCTGTGCGGAATGGGGAAAAAGATGGCAGTCTTAAGTAGAGTGAGGACACCGACTGCTTCTCATCGCAAGGCCATCTTGTGAGTCCCTTAACCCTAAGTCAGACAAGATCTTAGGGTCAGATACAAATCGAACATAAGGATACGGAGAGCGCTTCTTCACCCCCTTTTGGCTCAGAGTCGCCGCACCTTCCCCGCGGAAATCTAAAACTGAGCAGCGTATGAAAACACCTCGAAAGCCGGCGACATCAGCCCATGCTCAAAAGACCGAACAAAAACAATAAAATACTCACTTCCTTTTTTATTTCAGTCATTTCTTCTTCTGTGAGATGTGGTACTTCCATTGTATTCGGTCGCTTATCTAAGTTGGGTCTTCCGGGGGTGCGGGGGGAGGTCGTTTTAATCGAGCACAAAATAAAGGTAAGCTGTCAGCGGAGACTTCACACCCCCCCCAAAAAAGTTGCGGCGATCAGCCAAAGTATCAGCAAATCTTCACGCCGGCAATGATTGTAGACTTTATCAGGGCAGATTGGCCCTTTTAAGTCTCGTATTAGTGTTACTTGGTTCGGCTTGATCTCCAGTAATTCAATGTGGAAAAAAAACCCCGCAGCTTCCTGGTTTGTGCAGAATGACGCCAAACGTGGAGCCGCCGTCAGGGTTTCTCAACCAAAAGCTGCGCGAACCGTACACGTGAGGTTTATTTCCACGTACCGGGTGTTATTTTCTTAACATGAAATGCGCTGTAGCCCCGATCTGAAGCACTTGTTTTAAGAAAACAAGTGAAGTTACAGTCACTGTCACCCTAAAGCACACTTGTTTTGGAAATGCTCGCCGTTTTCCGTCCCCATTAACTGATTCTACTGGCAGAATTTGAAAGGGTGACGAACCGAGAGAAACCATTTCATTTTCAGATCTCTTTCCTTTAGAGAGGCAAACACTTATTGCTTTTCTTAAATGTCAACCAGACTTTCCTTAAAACTTAAAAAGGCTCATTAGAAGGCTCACAAATGTTCTCTTTTGCCAGAAAAGTCACAAAATGCGATTTCTCTAAGGTCACCTGGAAATGGAGACATTAAAAGGGCACGTAGACTGTAATACGACATGCTCCAGATTTCTGCAGGGCAAATCTGTCCTGCATCAGATCTATGGGCACGACTGTATTAAAATAAACCGGTTTAATTTTCGTGTGCCAGGGCGCAAGGTTGCTGATCACAAGTGCACAAACGCTGACAAAAAATGGGGTTCTTCCTATACAATCGACATCCACATCAGCCGGGGTTTTCTGTGAGATGACATCCATACTCCTCGCATTTCGGTTTAGATTTTTTTGCCAGGTGGAAGTGTATATGACCAGATATGTTTGAGAGAAACGTGTGGCTGTTTTGGTAGGCCCTACATTAGCCACGTTAAGCCCATACACGTTCCTTGGAGTGTTTGTCATTTGTGTGGGCTAGTCTGGTCCTGCTTCAAACAGCTGTAGTGCACGGGTGTGGTTTTTGCAATATCGCATTTTTAAAAAATCCCCGTGATTCTGCATTACCAATAAGCAATGCCGCTGTCGGACAGCAGGTGGTGCTGTCGTTCCGACGAAATATTTGTAACTCGGGGGGGGGATTGTTAATTTCCCTGGATGTTCTCTACTAGAGAACCCCTGAAGAGTATTTAACCCGAGTTCCCACATAGAAATATCCAAACATTTAACCCATTAGGTTTTAAGACACTTTAAATGAAAGTTAATCAAGTTACCTGTTTATCAGAGGCACATAAACATGATCAGAATGGTCCTGTGTGATTTAGCTGTCGGTGGCCCTCCAGTATTTTCTACGATAATGTAGCAGTCGACCGGGGGAGGTGGGGGAGAGGTTGTGCGGTCCAGGTTGAATTATTCTTGTGCTCCAGACACGAAAATATAGGTTAGATGGCGTCCCGTAGGCCTGCTGGTTCAAAAGGGGACACCGTGTATCATTTTTCAATACGGGACGGGAGGAAACTCAAGAGGCTGAAGTTGCCACCTTATAAATAGGCATAATGTATGTTTTGCCGTGTTGACAGCAGTTGATCTTGCCAGTGTCATACGTCTGTTAGAAAGCTCAATACCATGTGATGGACCACCTATTACACTTACTATATCCTAAGTTTGAAGATATTTTACTGTGTAGATTTAAAATAATAACCCCGTATATTAAAGCGCCCTGCTGTTTATCTGAATAAAATATTCCCACAAAAAGGTCTACAGCAGTGTTCGGCTGACTAGTTTTACAAAGATATGCAAAGTACTAGCTTTAGATAAACATTTAAGCAGCAGATCGGTCCGGCCTGTTTCGCATGGACAATATGTAGTTTGCTCGTTTTCTCTTCGTAACAGGGGCACAATTGTATACTCTGATCGCAGACGTGTCAGTAGCTCTTTATCAGCCATCAGCGTCCATTATGCCACGGTATTTACTGACCAGCTGCCAGCTGGCGCTTTGGGACACTGCCGCGCATCTGACGCGCATTTTGTTTAGGACATACAAACAACTATTAAACCCAGGCTCAAGTGGGATTTAAAATTAATTCTATACCAATTCATCGGTGGGGGGAGGTGCAGGGGCGTGGCTCGGGGGGGGGGGGGGGGGGG
>JAODKC010000047.1:15540131-15550416 GCA_026777985.1 Mormyrops attenuatus | reverse complement strand
CCCCCCCCCCCCCCCCCCCCCTCCCCCCCCCACACCCCCCCCCCCCCCCCCCCCGCGGCGGGGGGCCCCCCCCCGCCCGCCCGCCCGGGCCGCGGCCCCCCCCCGCATGGCACTGATTTAAGTCACGCCCCTGCTCTGTATTTGCGCTTTTAGGCCTGTGTTCGCGGGGGTTGCCTTCAGGGGCGTTTCTATTGGCATGTCGAAACGCATGCAGTTAAATGGCGTCTCTAATTTGTCAAAAGTGCGTGTGCCCTGCAATGCCTGTCAGGGCAGGGGCGCCGTAAGGCAGGGGCGCCGTAAGGCGGGGGGGGGGGGTTCGGACGATTCCAAGGGCCCCTGACTGACAGGGACCTGTGATCCAGGGTGTACCCCTGCCTTGTGCCTCTCACCACACCCTGACCAGGATAGGCAGTTAGAAGTTAGACGAACGATCGACTTATTTCGGACAGTATAAACATTGGCCATTAGATGGCGCTGTAGTTCTACATTTACTATTTGTAACCGGTTACGGATTTTGGCTGTACGTCTAAACTGCGTTGAACATCAGCCAGTCAGTATTGTGTAGTCAATTCACATCATAAACTCGTCAAGCAAGAAAACAGATTTGAGACGAGGCACAGATTTTATTAAAATCTATTAAAACCATTGGTCCAAACATTAGACAAACGTACATATTACAATATCTTTGGCACAACAAGTAGGTCTAAGTGAAACAGAACTATCTATACAGCAGAACTAAAATAATCTATCATGACTGTTTTAGTATGGTCTCATCATATAGGATTTACAGTCCTTTTTTCACCAACAATACACATACGGGCACATATCATAGCTGTTCAAAGAAACTTTCAGTGTAATATAAATATGCTACAACATAAAATTCCCATTTGTGGGGGTCCAAGCACCCTGGGTCCCTATTGTTTTTTATGATAGTTTGTTTCTCCTTAAATCCTGAACCAGTTGCAGTTTGAGCAGGTGTTTATAAGGCTAATAAGGTTCTAGATGAGTATAATACAGACGAAAACGAAGCTAAAGTAGGCCTTTTGTAATTTTAGAGCTTTTAAAAAAGTTTCAGTTGTTAGCGAGTAGGCTAAGCTAACAGGATGGTGCAAACAGTCTTTTTATGGCCTTGCACTTCACATTTTTAAACTCACGGGGTCATTTAAAAGAGAATAAATACACCTGATTCCATATCAAAAGGCGTTTTGAACAATGAAGACTTTGTTAGGTTGAGAGGAACATTCGTAGTGTTCACTTTCTGACTTTTTATGACGGCAAACTGAAAACTTTGATTTCTACTCGCCAGTGCCAAATAAAACCATCAGCACCAAATCCCATGGAAAAAAAAAACATGGTTATGGTTTACTAATACTCTTTATAGGCATATGATGGCACAAAATGTAAACTAATCTGAGTAAAAACGAATATCCAGCATATGCATACAAACTGAAGATACCGCTTTTAACAAAACGAACAGTGCTGGTGAGAAGGAAGTTTGGGCTCCATCATTAACTGTGTGAATATCGAAAGATATTAGAAATCGACACTGGTCGGAAATTTTTATTTTGTAGGGAGTATACTGCAACAACTACAATACTAAAATAACTGTATGTACTCCACGCGGGTTTCCAAATGGTCAGGGAGTGCTATAAACATCAATTGTTATGACAGGGATTCAAACTTTCAAACCTCTCGATCGCACGCTCACACAGCCATATGCACATCAAGGACACCCCCGGGCACGGGATTTTGAAGAGCCTGGCTCACACCTTCTTGTGGATGAGTACAGAGCAACAGGTAAGAACACCATCCACCTTCACCTTTTCGGCATTGGAGACGGGAATGAGCAAATAGTCCTTCAGTCTTTCAAAGACCTGGAAAAAACGGCAAAGAAACGGCAGCGTCCTTATTTGGTTGGTTGACATCCAGACATTGCTACAAAGCTCCACAAACCACATTTGGACAGCATTAAAACGGCGCACGGTAATTATGCAATGATGACATGTCTATATTTGCTGGCTAAGCCTTCCGCTTTAAAAGAAATCATTAATATAACATCAATTTAATTCCCTAAGCAAGAGCGTTATTACGTAAACAAATTTAAAAAATGATGTGTAATTTGTGACGCCTGTCTGAGATGCCGTGGTTTTCCTTAAACTCCTCCAAGAAATTGTGCAGGGGAATGGAGCAGATTCCCTGTACATGATGTAAGCCCTGTTTTGGCGGTAATTGCATGTTAGTCACAAGAAGAGGCTGGATGCCTTCAGCGACAACTGTCTAAAGGCTTCACTGTAACGTTTATAAAATAAATTGTCTTATTCTAGTTTTAATTTTAAAAGATTTTATGGCTACATGCGCTTCCAGACGAATTCTTAAAACAAGAGTTAAGAAGTTTGTCTTTTTGTAAGCTAGTTGCATTGAAAAGGACAGCAAACAAATGCCAGGAGACAGGAATGCAAGGAACTCTTTAAACTCTATAAACGAAAAGTGGGACTATTATGTAACAGATGTACTGAATAGTGGTGGGTTCGGGGTGCAGGATTTAATAAGCAGAGCAGCTGGAAAGGAGGGCCATGAAAATGAAAAGAATCATTTTGTTGTTGTTTTTGTGCCGAAATGCCAGGTGCTTTCTGTCCTCACTGGTTGAAAAAAATTCACCATTTTGTGTGCTTGAGCTTGTGAATTAACTCAGACGGACGTCAACACACACGTCAATAAATGATTAGGGAATCGTGTGTCAGATTCAAACCAGGAACTGGATGGTCCTGTAAACTGATTATATCTTTGCTTTTCTGCACTTTATTCCAAACATCTTGTTTTAGATCATTGTAATGCTCCATTGTCTTCAACTGTAAAAAAAATTCATTTCTTATCCCACCAACATTTCTTTCATGATACATTTCAATATATATCCAGAAGCAAGGCAGGGAATAACCCTGGACAAGGTGCCGACCCATTGCAGGACACCAGGCATCACGCATCAGGCTTCTTTTCAGCTATCGTGTGAGCGGCATTTTCTTTACCCCCCGTCTTGCTCGACCATTTAAGAGAGCATCAGGGCATCAAAGGACAAACAGTTTGTCATTCAGAGCCTGTGTTTGGAAATCTCCTGAAAGAGAATACATCTGATCTGAGAACAGCCCAGGGCTACACGTAGTTCCTAATATGGCTAAAGGCCATGAGAGCCTGCGAGCATGAATCACTGTGACAAAAGCTCCCGCGACGCTTGCGGAAATACATCTGGCAATGCTCCAGCGGGGGGTGGAAACGGAGGTCAGGGTTTGTGCATGACGGAACTTTAAGTTGTACATAATTGGAATAATATGAATGTGTGAAGCAGTTCACTAATAACAAGACAGTTGGCCTCTAAGTATCTATATAGCCCCTATAAACATCTGGTTATTCTGTGTTTTCCCAGTGGACTGATGGAACAATCCCAAATTTCTGCGCAAAGAAAGCAGCAAAGACCAGAGCCGGTTTTTGGTCCCAGTCCAGCCCTGTCTGTAAATGTTTTTGATAGCTTCTGTAATTAATTTATTATTGTTTAATTGTTAATGTTTGCCGAACTGCTGAAGTGTATAACGTTAAACCGCCATTGTCCTTCTGTCGTACAGTTCCTAGTTTGTTTAAAATGCATGTGTAATCCTGTTGCAAAGTCTTTAAGCACCACATAAAAATAACCTGAACTGATGCCAAAGAGAACATTTCGGGAAGGACAGCTTGATAACTCATTAACACATAGTTAGGCTGTATTATCAGCTCATTACAACCCAATCCAGAGATTAAAACCTAATTCAGAAGCCTAAAGTGTTCCCCAGGGCATCTGTTTTGATCCACTGACACGCTGTGCTCTTGACAAAAGCTAATGTCTTCTAAGTCAAGGGCGTACATGTTTAATTGTTTCGGAACAATCTCAAAGAGTACTGCACTATACATTTTTTTATCAAAGTACTTGTATTTATTTGATAATAATTCAATAATTCAAACAAGTCTGAGCTTACATCACTTTACATGTCTGTGCTGAAGGCGAAAAATACTAATTAGCATCTGAGATGGGAAGAAGAATATTGTTAAGTTAGACTTGTTTCAAATGATCAGCAGGGGCAGTTAGACCTGAGGGCACAGCATTCATGCTCTGTTGGATCGTGGGGCTGATGATGCGAGGTGGGGGATCATACTTTTGCACTCTCGGGGAACTCCTCCGGCGCACAGTGGAGGAGCACGTGACCCTTGTCAGGGAGGTGCACATAGATGCAGTTGGCTGCTGCGTCGTCGGGGACTGTCAACTTGTCATAGCGATGGTCACTCATCTGCTTCATGATCTGCAGGGGACAGCTTGGATAGTTATGGCGAGCCTCCACCCCATCCAGGATCTCCTGACCTTCCTATAATTTCACAAGCCATAATAAACGTGGTCTTCATGACATCCTGAAGATATTCGGTGTTTGTGTAATATCTTAAACAAATGAAATGTTCTGCGGTCCTTTGAGCTGTGCTTCATCTGAAATACAAAATGATCTGCCAGCCACAGTTATGGTGAGATTCTGGCTTAGACTGTCTGGTCAGGATCCCAGCTGTTATCCTGGAAATGTGTTTAATCACTCTGAAATGCAAGAAATGTTCAAACAATGGGGCCAATTAATCAGTTGGGGGGAAATGATGGTTCACAGGGTTTAGCTTTCCTTATGTCTTTGTTAGCTTTTACTGCTTTGTTAGGTCATACATGATTTTCCATAAAATGCGTAGGAGTGTGAGTTACTCACTGCTGTATTTACAGAGAACTCAGGGATCTGTTCTTTGAATAAAAGGAGTTATATTTAGCGGGAGAGGTCACTCTCACTCAGTCCTGCAGCCTGAGTCAGGGGAGCCGCAGCTGAGCTCGGGGTTTATTGGGAGAGGATGGAATTTCACGTAGCTGTGATGTCATCGTCATCGTAACGGCAGCACTGAAGATGGACCAAACCTGGAGGTGCCGCGGAGGTTGAAGAGTTGCGCTGGAGACATTACATCAGCGAGGGGACGGAACCACATGGCGGGGAAGGGGGGGTGGGGGGGGGAGTTGGGAAGGGACTAGACGTCAAGTGGATGTGTTTTTTTCAGGAATGGACAGTAGCTTGGAGTGAATGGCATTATTTGTCCCTGTCTAAATGAGCTGTCTTTAACATGGTAATTCAACTGGTTGAACTGGTGCCTGAAAACCAGCACCAGCTCTTACCTCAGGGGACTCCAGATTCCCCCCAAGCAATTCAGGGAGCCCCAAAGGTGCCCCAACTTTGGCTGTGTCTGAATTCAGAGGCTACATCCTTCAAAGGACATGATCTATGAAGGTGTAGCCTTTGTAAGCTGCGTTCTTCAAAGGTCATACAGAAAGTATCAAATGGAACGGTCAGGCCTGCAGCTAATTTCCTATTTAAGTCACCAGCTGTTCCCACCGTCAACCTTGGGTCACAAAGCGCCTCTCCTATCGATCCATCAGGTGCACCCTTCGAAGAGCGGGAAAAGAAGGACGCATTTCTAGGCTGGGGCTTCGAAATGGGACAGCCTTGGGGCGTCGCTGTGACTCATTCAGTCTTCAAATGCGTCCTTAGAAGGATGCAGCCACTGAATTCAAACACAGCCTGTGTCTCCTGCCATGGTTGTGTTTCCTGTTTCCTGTGTTTGGTGTGTCCTGTAATCAGAGGTGGACATTTCAGGTCCAGAAAGTAAAAATCCAAACCAGGATTTTGTTTCAACCAACCATAAAGAGTCACGGTCAGAGTACTCAACTGGTTGGTTGAAACAAAATCCTGGTTTGGATTTTTTCTTTCTGCACCTGAAATGTCCGCCTCTGCCTGAGATGACTGGTGTCTGATGTAGCGGTGAATTTTATATATGGTGTGTCTCTTATGCAAGGCACCATTTTTAATTAGCAGTACCTGGAAATTATTGGATGTTTTGGATTGGGTAAGTTTTCAAATAGGATCTAACAGGACTTAAAGCCTAATTACAAACTTAAATTGGCACACATTTGCATAATTAGTTGCACAGATACTGCAGTTAATCTCGCCATACTGAAAATGAATTGCAAGTCCTCTATTTTATATTTTTTTCCGTTTTTTACTAGACTCGTAATGAGATACACATTATTCAGCATGCATATTGCACAGTAAACCATCAAGTGACATCACAGCCATATTGATTTAGATACAGGATAGTTGATCTCTTAAATTATTCAAATTACGCAGCTGTGATTCATCTCCAGATGCTGTTGGCCTGTGTGAGGGAGGTGGAATTCTTACTGGGAAAATAGATGAATAAATTCCAGTAATTCCCAGTTCTGGATTCCACAACACAATAAAGCAAGGTGTTAGTTTCCCCAGGCAAATAATAAATTTAGTTGGAAATAAAAACAAAATAAAAGGCACAGAATCCATAGAAAAGTCATAGCTGTTTACCGCCAAACCTAATTTGGTGTGGGGGTTTAATAACAGTGATATGTGAGCTATTGTCAGTGTGCCGCCCTTGGGGGTGTTTCCTGTCAGGTGCAGTTAGCGGCCTGGATTCTCAAGGCAAACAACTTGAAGGAAGATGTACAGAGACTGTGAGAGCATATATGAGCTTCTCAGAGTAGAAGTGCGAGCTGGGATATCAGGAACCACAAAATCCACATTCACAAAGGAATAACCCTAATCTGGTCACCATGGTCTGATGCTTTGTCTTCAATAATAGTGAAAAAGAAACCAACTCGACCTGACTTGTCCTTGTCCGTTTTCCATAACTGCTTATCCAACACAGGGCTGAGGTGGCCCTAGAGTCCATCCCAAGCAGCACAAGGCCAGGAACAGGACAGGATACCAATCGATTCCAACTCATATGTACATCACACCATAAAGGCAATCTGGAGAATCCATTTCACTATTGGATTGTGGGAGGAACCTGGAGTACTGGATTAGAAGCTGTATGAAGCAGGTTGGAAAACTCAGCTTCAGATCATGATGCTGACTTTCAGGCTCTTCCAAGAGGACCAGACCCAGAACCATGAATCTCAGAAAAGGCCAAGAGACGTGGTTGTACCTTCAGGGCTCGCTGGGCCTGCTCGCTGGACCCAATGATGATCAGGTCTGGTCCTCCCATGCTGCAGAAGCTCTTCAGGTGCCGGCCGTTCTGCACAGGAACCACGGAGACAGCGTAGTCCTGCAAAACACAAGTCCGGCAAGGTAGGAAATGGGCGCTGTCTCTGAGCAGACAGCTGGGGCTAAACGAAGGCACTTAAAAAGACTATGTCAATGTGTAATGAGATCTGCAAAGACATTCTTGAAGATTCTTCCAGAAGAATCTTCTTTCCTGACTTCATGACCAGGTCTGTGAGCTCAAGGCCTCGACACTTTTGATGGTAATAAGAGGTGGCCTCAGTGAGTGGCCTGTAATCATCCTGAATGTATATGAGATACCATGGGAATAAATGAGTATGTAACTAGACTGTTTGATGCAATCACCTGGTCAGGGTTCAGAGGGAGGGAAAACTCTTTGTGCTGCAGAATCCCATGTTTGATTTCACACCGAGAGCCTTTCGCAGAGACGCAGAATCTCACCCCACCTTGAACGTGTCCGCGAGAATTTCCGCCCCCCGCTGATTGGTCCTCTCAGACAAGCCCACAAAGAACTCTCTACCTGAGCGGGTAGATATGGTCAATGGGTTAGACGTCACTGGTGGGTGTCAGAACCTAGAAACCTGGCCACACCCTGCAGAATTCATAATAGAATTAACTATGGCACAGATTAATTACTAATTATGGCACAGGGCTGGGGAACAGCTGGTTGATGAACAGAAAAAAATGTTGACAGATGTTGGGTGTTTCTCATAAAAAGGAAGCAGATAAATCTGTCTGTACCAGCAGGGGGCACTGCTAGAGATTTTGAGCCCCATGAAAACATATCATATTGTGAGTCAGGGGCCCTTGGAATCATCATAATTCCCCCCCCCCCCCCCCCCAATACGGAGCCCTTTCGTACCAGTGAACAAGACATCCCCTCCGTCCAGGGTGGCCGACTCGTCATCTATTTCCACGATGTTCAGGTTCATTTCTTTGAGCAGCATCTTCACAGCTTCAGTCTGGGAAAAACAGGGGTGTACTGAGCATCAGAGGAGAGAAAGGGCATGTTTACAATCTAAAAGCAGCAACTCTATGGACAGAAACATCCCCGCTGGTCACTGAGGAGAATCACAAGCTGCTTTACACAAAGAACACCACCGTACCACTGCAGGTACCACGAAACTGCAAGGACACAGGTCCTGAAACATGCATCAGTTACCCAGAATAAGCCAGTTCAAGTACTCCAGAGATGAAGCAGAAGTTTGGCAGCCATGAGCTCATTAGACTCATTGGTTAGAGGGCTGATGCACAATGTGATCAGACTAACTGAAATTCACATGTCTATTTGTCCCCTTGACTACCCAAGCAGGCTGATTATGTCAAACTGATAAGTATTCTTCCAGGCTGAAATACAGTGTATCTGTCAGAGAGCACAAAGCCCCACCCTCATGCACCAGCATGCACCAGTAGTGACTGAGCTCTAGAAGACTCCTCTCTGACTTGGATAGTGGAGCTTCCTGGGAGCGGCTCCTGCGCACCTGCGCGAGCAGTATGACTGGCACGCCCCTCGCATTCCTAGCTGCACACACCTCGCCTCCACAGCTCTGCGCCTCCCTGGTTCACGGCTACCGTGTTAGTGTTTTGCTAGTCGCAAAATCCCACCGGGTGCAACTTGTAATTATAACTGGCTAAAGTTTTGCTGTCATCAGCAACTCTTGAGGAATGCCCATTCTTATGTTAGCGTAAAAGCCGGAAAATTGAAGCTCCCACAAATTGTAGTGGCATAACTCTCTTTTTAAAGCAAACCACTTTGGGTTATTTCTAGCACACCTTTTTCCAGGAGTCATTATATTGAATGTTCTTAATTCTTATTCACACCATTTTTTACACAAGCACTTATTTCATTTTAGTGGATGTGACTGTGGAATATACCAAATCGGCCCTCGATCCATGTGGCCAGTTGAATGTGGGCTCAGTCAGGTGACCACCCATTCAGTATGACAGACTGAGTAATAACGAAGGTATTTGGGCTTTAACGTGTTTTGAAACAGTCAGAATCACTCATGGCTTAAATCTTGGCAAAGAACCAAAGGAAAAATAGTTTGGTGAGATGGGTGTTGGGGGCGGCTGACAGAGGGATCTGCTTCCTAATCTTCTGTCAGAACCTCCCTGCCGTTCACCTACAGACAAACAGGAGAGATTCTGCTATTACAGCTGGCGGACACCATGGGGATGGTGCAGGCCTGAGGCAATAACCTCTGCCTTCAACAAGAAGGCATTTCCTATTGGCCGCTTGGGCATTCAGCCGGGGTTGCATTGGTCAAGTGAGTGACCCCATAGAGTGGGCATTGACGAGCGTGCTAGAATCACAGGGCCATGCGCAAACCACCTGACACAAACAGCACATTTTATCAGGCTAGAAATGCAGATGGAAAGGGTTGATGACTAGGGCTGTTCCACTAAAGTTTGAGGACCAGAAAAGAGGACCAGTATCGAACGGCCATGTAGTGGGGCTGCACTAAAATGCAAAATGATGCAGAACCAGGAGTTTAACCAGAACCAGCGGCATGGGTCCTGAATAAGCTGCCCTGTACATTGATATATTAATCATATGTATTTATGATCACAATCTTAACAATGCAGTACACAAAAACTTAAATGTGGTTAAACATTACATACAATAAAACTTAAAAATGCATCAAAATGGCGTATCACTACACTTGCTTCTTCATTTGTAATGTCCCCGTGAAAATGCATTTAAATATCATGTTATTCACAGATTGCTTATTACATGTCTTAACTCTAGCAGAGTCTAGCTAGTAAGTGAAATGTTGGCAGCGGTAGCATAAACAAAATAAGTAAAAATATAAAAACTCAGACAGAATTCAAGGCATTGTGAAACTAACATTAAATGGTGAAGGAGGTGAAGCTGCGCTCTGGAAAGGTGCAATTTGGACATAAGGAGGTGGAGCTGGGTTCTGGTGAGGTGTGACTTGGACATAAGGAGGCGGAGCTGGGTTCTGGTGAGGTGTGACTTGGACATAAGGAGGAGGAGCTGGGTTCTGGTGAGGTGTGACTTGGACATAAGGAGGCGGAGCTGGGTTCTGGTGAGGTGTGACTTGAACATAAGGAGGCGGAGCTGGGTTCTGGTGAGGTGTGACTTGGACATAAGGAGGCGGAGCTGGGTTCTGGTGAGGTGTGACTTGGACATA
>JAODKC010000047.1:15515370-15533632 GCA_026777985.1 Mormyrops attenuatus | reverse complement strand
CCCCCCCCCCCCCCCCCCCCCCCCCCCCCCCCCCCCCCCCCCCCCCCCCCCCCCCCCCCCCCCCCCCCCAAACCAGTAAGTGACCCAGACAAGGGCTGCCAAGGCAAGCTCTGAGCTCACTCCCGCCCCCTGTGGGTGTGAAGTATACAGTCACACCCCAGATACCATGGGAGTCAATGGAAAAACCCAGAACTAGCCCCAAGTTATGAGTGGGCGAGATGCTGGCTCTCAGAGAAGTGCGGGATGTACGTAAAAGATATGGCGTAACACACAGCTCCCATACACCTACCACAGCTGAACCATATATCGGACTGTTTAATCTGGGAAGAATAACTAATATTACATCATTACTCCCACGAGTGAAGTCACGCCCATTTAATTTGAAGTGAATGATTAATCAGCTCTGCCACTGAATAATATTCATTAACATTAATTGCCTGTTTATGCCTCGTAATCAGTTTGTTACTGATTCATCAGAGAAGAGTAAGCATGACACCCCAGTAGTTCACAAAGGGAGGCCCAGCTGCACTCCTCGCACACCCCCGCAGGCTTAGCATTAGCCCTCAGCGAGTCAGAAGCCGGCCTGACGTGTGTAGCGGGTCCGAAGCAGCCGTTTCCCTTCAGCTACTACACGTGGTACGACAAGCGAAAACCTCCCTGAGCCTTTGTAACAGCGTTAGCGATGACAGGCATAGCTACCTGGCTTAACATTAGCTTCACAGGGGGGCACACGTAGCTATCTAAATAACTCAGTCTCTATGTGGTTTTCATCATTAACGAAGGCGCAGACTTTCGAGAAACTGTATATGACAATAATCCATTTGGGTGGCAGGGGGGCTCAGCAAGCCGCACTACCGCCTCACCACTCCATAATGAAGGGTTTGAGTTCATCGCCGCGCCATAAATCTGTGCGATTACACATTCTCCCAGTATATTACTCATATTAAACACCTCATTTGCGAAAGTCGCACAATGTATGACATTTTGACTAATTGGCCAGTGCTCTGTGCTCAGAGGGTAAGGTTCTCAGCAGCAGTGTTGGGAAAGTTACTCACTAAAGTAATCAAAGACAGAGGTGGAAAGTTCAGGCCCACAAAGTACAAATACATACCAAGGTTTTGCTTCAACCAACCAGATGAGTATACAGAGTCACGGTCACAGAGTACTCAACTGGTTGGTTGAAACAAAAACTCGGTCTGGATTTGTGAATGAGCTTCACACTGCTCAGCAAATATTAGGAAATAAGTCATAGGGCTGGGAACCAAACATGGACTGGAGTGTACCCTATCTGGGTCGAGCCCGGACCAGCACTACAGGCTGATACATCTCCGAAGTGGTGTAACTGATCTCTCTGGCATCACTGAAGACCCAGGATGTTGGGTTCCTTTGTGTCCTCTGCAGCACGTCAGCCAGCGGCGAGTTCCCAGGGTGCTGCCCTGGGCTTTATCCACTTATTCCAGCGTGGTTTGGATCGGTTCTGTTTTCACCCTTAATTAACATAAATGCTCCTGCCAACAGTCATCTGTGGTCAAGGAGCGTAACTGGAAAAGAATGATCTTTTATTTATTCCATTTCATTTTATACTAGGAGGATTAAAACCAACCGCATTCGATTGCGATTTCCACACCAAAATTAGCCTGTGATCTATTTTGGGGCGGATAATGGTTTCAACGTGAAAAAAAGTACATGGAACCTTCCAGAGAGCTGTGTGGTCCCTGGGTGCTTCAGCTCTGATCCCACACTGGGCCCTTAGCACCAAAACATTAACATAGCTCTGTTATGGAATATTCCTTTGATTTTATTAACCAACCCCATCTGCTTCTGTTCTGTCCAACAAATTCTGCATCAAAAGAATTAATTCCACAACTATCCTTGGGATCTTTGGCAAGGAACATATCAGATTTGGCTCAAATACCCACAATTTGATTCATCTCGCCTTTCCCCTGCAGAAATTTCCACATCAGACTCTTCGAAGAAGAATATTTCTCCCGCTCGGTCTCAGTGGTCAAACATCTGAGCTGGGTTCAGGCTCTGTGCTGCGCTGTCCATAAGCTGGCCCTTATGGAGAACTGTGAGCATGTCTGCCTGGCCCGCTTCCAGGACCCTCAGACCATCCATCTGGGAAACATCTGACCAGACGTTGCTACGATTGACGGGAATCCCTCAATGAAAACACGGGGTATGCCTCAAAAGGGAACAACCCAAACATCTAGGAAAGTGAAGCGAAGGAATCCACTAATGTGAAGCAGATCTTCATCAGCACATCCAAACACTTATGAAACCTCCCAGCTCCGTAATGTACTTGTAGGTGAGGTGATATCACTGGCCCACTTCTGTGGGCTGTTTCTAATTAAATAATTAGCAAACTGGGTTTATTATTAAAGCAGTAAAAGAACCGTCAACCTAACATCACACAAAAACTTGCTGAACCACTTTAAGCAAATGTTTATCACATAACACATTTCAGGGCTCATGTTTATGTATCAGCAGTCCAGTGATAACCAATCACAACATACAAGCAACTTAATAACACTGAGAGACTTTTTTCTTTTCCCTTTTTGAGCTTTGACATACAGTACCGTGCAAAAGTCTCAGGCAGTCAAAGAAACGATGTTTCAATGGTCTTCATGTTTCTGTAAAACTATGCTATTATGTCTGTCGAAGTGTGTCAGCTTTTCAAAATCTCTCCTAACTCACTGCAATACAGTCTCTACATCCAGTATAACCTTTTAGAATTTTTGCTACGTTTTAAGATGTTACTGTTCATTTGCATATATTGTAATGTTGATGTTAATTGTGTGATTGTTTTTTCCTGTGCAAATATACACTTGCTACCCAGATGAACAGCTTTAAACATTTTTTTTGACTGCCTAAGACTTTTGCACAGTACTGTTGCTTTTGGGCGAATGCAGACATCCTTAATTCCTCTCCGTTCACATGTGATGAAAATGAATAAGTCTCCTTTCAGCACCTTCCTGTCCGATAACTCCAAGCTGTCTGGCAGGGGGTCCCTGGGGAAGTCATTCCAGGAATTCCTCCACGGATTCCAAAAGGCGCAACCTTGCAGGATGTAAACGGAAAATGATGGGGGTGGGGGAGTGTTGGCATCCTGCTGTAGAAACCTACAGGCTCGCGCTGGGCAGGAAGGAGAGACGGGATGTGACCCGCGACGTTACGGCAGCGAGCCGTTAATCTGCAGTGGTGCGCGCAGGCCTCCCCGTTGGCTGAGAGGCTTCACACAAGCCTGCTCACAAAGACACTGCCTGCGCGTTTCCTAGCCCTAGTGCTGTACTAGGAAGACGGATCGGATGTGGAGCCGGGTGTTGTTACCGTGGCGATTTGAGCCGCACACCCATACCGTCACTCTCATCCTCATTCCCTAAAGCTCCTGGGCCTGACAGAATCTGCGCACGCACAGGTACTACAGGCAGTTAAATCCACCTCAAGAGCCATTCTCATTATAACCATGCATTTAATGAAGTTTCGTTTTTCAGAGGTGACTCATTCCCTTACTGTGCCTGTACCTGCCCCTGGCCCTCCCCTGGGGCCCTGGGAACCGTGAGACAGCGTTCCCTCAGAAACAAGATTGCCACTGAAACCAGAAACTGTGCCATGGGGCTTCGCCAATGTGCAATTAACAAACTGCTAGCTATACATCCATACAACCTGTCATCCACCTTCGATAACTACGGATCTAGTATCCAGGGGACGCCCTGTATGGGAGAACATAGGGGGCAGCCTGCATGAGGTGCTGCAGGGGAACTCAAGACAGGACAACATAGGGGATGCCCTGCTTGGGACACCAGGGGACTCATCATGGGATGCCACAGGGGACACCCTGCATGGGACGCCACAGGGGACACCCTGCAATGGACGCCACAGGGGACACCTTGGATGGGACGCCACAAGGGAAACCCTGGATGGACACCAAAGGGGACGCCTTGCATGGGATGCCAGTCCATTGTAGAGAAACATTTTATTTTGACCCACTGGTTTCACTGAAAATTCAGTACACATGATGGTTCTAAGCCTCCATCTAGGTCTCTGAGTAACTGGGCCAAAAATGAGTCCCCAGCATCTGCTGCCATGCGCTTCCCTGGCATGGAATTCTGGGCCCGGGGGCAGAATCTGACACACTGACACATAGACACACGCTCCTCCCTCCAAAGACCGGAACCCCACCCACAGAAACTTAGAGAACAATCGCAGGTTTGGATCGTCATCAAACACTCAGCGTTTCCATCAGGGTATGGATGCATTCCACCGTGTGAGAGACGTCGGAAGAACCTGGAAACCAGACTCACTTGCCACTTCCTGCCAGTCCCAGCCAATTTGCTTTCGAATGACTTTCGAAATGCTGGAGCAGCCTGGTACCTTTTCACCATAGCTTTCATATCCAAATGATCTATTTACCAGCGTCATTGCAATTCAGAATAGGTACCCTCCTCAAAGGTCCAACAGAATAAAATGTTTAATAATATGAAAATGCACATATCATTTACAGTAATACACTCAGCATGGACATTTATAGCCACTCTATTGTGTGGCATTTACAGGTTACTGGCTGGAGCTCGTAACTGGGGTCTTCACGCTAAATCATGTGGAAAGAAGGTCCTGCATGCTAAATATACACACACTACACCTGCTCACACACTGAGGATGAGGCTCTTTGATTACACAGAAATATATATTTTTAGCATAATTTTGTAGAAAGATTTCGTACCGACTTAGATATTTACATAAGTGCTGAAATGATGTCACAGCCAATAACAGACATGCTCACTGTGTTTTGGTTTTCCCGATACAGGCATGGCCGAAATTATCGGCACCCCTGGAATTTTTCTGGAAAATGCACCATTTCTCCCAGAAAATTGTTGCAAATACAAATCTTTTGGTATACACATGTTTATTTCCTTTATGTGCATTGGAACAACACAAAAAAACCAAATTTGACATCATGTCACACAGAACTCTAAAAATGGGCTGGACAACATTATTGGCACCTAAGAATTGTGGGTAAATCGTTTTATTCCAAGTATATGATGCTGTTTGAACTCACCTGTGGCAAGAAACAGGTGCTGGCAATATAGCAAACACACCTGAAGCCAGTTAAAATGGAGAAAAGTCGACTCAACCTTTCTGTTGTGTGTCTGTGTGCCAGACTAAGCATGGAGAACAGAAAGAAGAGCAGAGAATTGGCTGAGGACTTCAGAACAAAAATTGTGGAAAAATATCAACAATCTCCAGAGATCTTCATGTTCCTTTGTCCACTGTGCACAACATAATCAAGAATCAACACATGGCACTGTAGCTAATCTCCCTGGACGTGGACGGAAGAGAAAAATTGGTATAAGACTGCAATGCAGGAAAGTCCGAATGGTGGATAAACAGCCCCAATCAACTTCGAAATAAATTCAAGCTGTTCTGCAAACTCAGGGTGCAATAGTGTCAGCTTGAACTATCCATCGACATCTGAATGAAATGAAACGCTACGGCAGGAGAGCCAGGAGGACCCCACTGCTGACACAGAAACATAAAAAAGCCAGACTGGAGTTTGCCAAAATGAACTTCAGGAAGCCAAAATCCTTCTGGGAGAACGTCTTGTGGACAAGGTAGAGCTTTTTGGCACATCATTCTACCGTTTACAGAAAACAGAATGAGGCCTACAAAGAAAAGAACACGGTACCTACAGTCAAACATGGTGGAGGTTCAAAGATGTTTTGCTGCCTCTGGCACTGGGTGCCTTGACTGTGTGCAAGGCATCATGAAATCTGAAGACTACCAAAAGATTTTGGGGCACAATGTAGGGCCCAGTATCAGAAAGCTGGGTCTGCGTCAGAGGTCTGAAGTAGCCAGCAATGAGTTTCGATTTAAATCCGATTGAACACTTATGGAACGATCTCAAAATTGCTGTTGGGAGAAGGCACCCTTCGAATCTGAGACACCTTGAGCAGTCTGCAAAAGAAGAGTGGTTGAAAAGTCCAGTTGAGAGGTTAACAAGCTTGTTGATGGTTATATGAAGTGATTGGTTTCAGTTATTTTTTCCAAAGGGTATGTAACCAAATATTAAGTTGAGGGTGCCAATAATTTTGTCCGGGCCAGTTTTTGAGTGTTGTGTGAAATGATGGCAAATTTGGCTTTTTTTCTCTGTTTTTTGTGTGGTTCCAAAGCACATAAAGGAAATAAACATGTGTATACCAAAACATTTGGAATTGCAGCAATTTTCTGGGAGAAATTGTGCATTCTCTGGAAAAATTCCACGGGTGCCGATAATTTCGGCCATGACTGTACATACTGATAGATCAGCTATAGATAGGTTATCTTCATCATCCTCCATTTTCTCCCAGCTGCCCTCCATTAATTTCTACCCCCCCCAGACACACACACACACACACACACACACACACACACACACACACACACACACACACACACACACACACACACACACATACATTTGTCCCCGTGTCTGCCCAGGTCAATTCCTGTCTGCCATGGTATTTAACAGACATTCCTTCCCTTGCCTGAATAGGGAACTCGCCGTGACAATGTGACACAAAGCAGTTGACCAGAAATTCCCATGGGTATAAAATCTGTATTTTAACGAAACTGACAATTCCTGGGAATCTGCCAAAGGATAATCATATAATCCATTAACTGTGATCCTTTACTCCAATCCCTCAGGCAAATGAAAACCACATCTATAAATGCAGGTTTTCCACGCGTGACCGGCTTTCCCCATTGCAGCTGAGGTTTCTGTAGAGACATATCTGCCTTATGTGTTATTTAAGCCACCCATCCAGTGGAATCTGTCTGATTAAGCCTGATGACACTTGTCATGTGTTCCTTGCTCACCGGAATGCAAAACACCTGCCCGTTGTAGCTAAAAAAACACTATAGTGCATTATCATAAAAAGAAATAATTATCTGAACACCACATTCCCTTAATGAATTCAATGATGCAATTCGGAAAATGCAGTGAAAATGGATGTGAACTTGATTACGAAAAATGCATGAACAGACATTTAAAAAGAACATGCGAGTTTTAAGAAAATTTAGGGTCTTTGGGGAGTCATTCAAAACGCAGCTGGAATAGAGAATACTGTGTAGATATGCAGACTTAGACATAAAGACCCCAGAAATCCACATTGCTGACTGACACAGACTAAATAATGGTAACTGCTTCACAGGCTGGGTGCTGTAGGTCACGCTACAATGTCATTGATATGCTGTGGTCTGGGGTCGCAGCCCGCATACCTGCTCCTGTGTTTATGGGCATGTGGAGCGCTTTTAGCCCCCACTAAATGAACTCTGCCTCAGGTGTCTGAATGCTACACGGCTGAGGGGAAGGGGGCCAGCTGCTTTCATACCTCACATAGCATTCTGGGTAAGGCATCCCCTGGCCAAACCGTGATGGGCAAAGACTTCGAACAGCATCTAGCCTCATCAGTGCTATAGCACCTCAGACACGAAAACAAAGATGCTTTACTTGCACAAGTATAAGTACATTGGAATGTATTTTTTTTACTCCATCTTGCTCTCCATAGCTTGGGGGGGGAAACAGCACAGGGGCAGCCAATGTGTAGCACCCCTAGAGCTGGGGGTTAAGGGCTTTGCCCAAAGGTTGACATACATGTTGTGGCTGTTCTGCTGAAGCAAGGCACAAAGTGGCACTCTTCTGATCACAGACGCAGAGACTTAGCCCATTGAGCCACTGGGAAGTGGGCTTGGAATTCTTTCTGTGATGTCTCTCCTACCTGCCTTCCTGCTAGTGATTCCACATTTACAGCCAGACAAACTGGAGCATATAAATCAGGACTTTGTTAATTTGACTTTGTCTGTTGGCCCCTGGAGGATGGGCACCCCCTTAGAGTCTGGTTCCTCCCAAGGTTTCTTCCTTCTAGGGAGTTTTTCCTTGCCGCTGTCGCCTCTGGCTTGCCCACTGGAGGCTTTGGGCGGGGATGCTATAAAGTGCTTTGAGACAATGTAATTTTGTGCACTATACAAATAAAATTTAATTGAATTGAACATAATAATTTTCCCCCCAAACTCTATGAATGACACAAATCAGAGGAGGAAAATTTTAAGTAAATTACATTTAGTAAATGTATAAATAGGCCTTGCGTCTCAACATCGCTCTGACTTTTAATTAATTAAGCCAACCTAAGCAAAATTTGGAAGTTAAAATGACCCTTAACATGATGATGCAGTCAAGCTAGAAGGAGCTGTTCTGTACTTTTTTTAGCTGTTGCCTTTGTTGCTGTTGAATTAAAATATTTTACATATTTCTGTAGGGTTCTTGGTCACTGTGGCAATTGTTTTTTTCGGGCTTTGATCCACCTGGAAATCAAGTAACGTGAACTGTAGATGACAGTGGCTTCAGGAATGCGTCCGTCTTTGTCCTGGGCAGAATGACCAGAAGTGAATCGGAAGTCTTCAGGAAAAACACTCTCAGATTCTCCACTTCTGTTTATTCAAGAAGACTTCCAGGTAACTGCTGCATTTTGCATCGGTTGAGTAGAATATTATCACAGGTCTCATTGCACTTCCGGACTGGAGTGGGATTCTGACAATCGTTGCCTAGTAACAACATCATGACGACATCCTTGGGAGGCACTCAGCGGCTGGTACTCGTTTTCACCACGTGTCACACTTACTGCTTGGCCTCGCTGCCCCAGTTGTGTGTTCAGTCCGGTCTGTGTCCCTCTTCAACATCTTGGTTTTGTGCCCTCCCCCCCGCCCGCCTTCTGGAACCTTCTGTCCCAGTCCCCACAGGCACCTGCCTCCTGTGATGGCGGTGGGGATTTTGTACAGCAACAAAACCATCAAGGTGCCTGGGTTGGCTCAGCATGTTGCAGCGTGCTGCATCTAATTCTATTCTGATCTTAATCAATAATTATTCTTAGTGATAATAAGTGTTGCTGTTCTAGTTTTCGGCACAGCCGCCCTGCTGTAACGCCAGACCTCAGAAGACAGATGATATAACTGTCCAGGAGAGCTGCTTATCAAGCCTGGGACCTTATCCTGACACCCCAAGGAGGCTCGTACGGGAAGCTAAACGCTAGCACTGAATCCTCCACATGCTCCGACGGTTAAATATGTGCCGAATAAGGGCTGTATTTCCACAGACGCTGTGCCAGAGGGAACGTATGCGAGATGACGCGCAATCCGGTGACTCCTGGCCGGGCCAAAGCATGTACGGACAACACCCGGTGTCGGTCGACAGGTGCATTCAGCCAAGCCCTCACCGCTAGGCGCTAAGTAGCGCGGCCGTCGCTAACGGGTTGCATGCTAAGAAAACTGGACATTATATTCTGATATTCGGGAAAGAGAACTGGAAGCGCTTCTTGAGGATCACTAAAAATGGCAGGGGGGGGTCGTATTTTCCAGGCGTGTTTCTGTCGTTAGCATTCCAGCTCGTGTCTGAAAGCAGCTGGCAGTTACACAGGCGGGCCGTAAAGAGGCCAGGCTAATTCAGATAGCAGGCCCTCCGCTAGGCTGTAAAGAACCCAGCCTGATGCAGATGGCAGACCCGCTGCAGAGCTGTAACGAGCCCGGCCTAATTCAGATAGCAGGCCCTCCGCTAGCCTGTAAAGAGGCCAGGCTAATTCAGACAGCAGGCCCTCGGCGGGTCCAGGGTGGGATATGTGTGTGTGTAGTGGATTGGGGGAGGGCATGTCTGGGTTTTATTTATGTCTGACAGGAGTCATAAGATCCAGTGAGTGAGCTGGGGTCCCAAGACCCCCCCCGCAAATCAGCTTCCTGACCTGCGGCTGCTGCAGCGAGGGGGCGGGGCCGGGCGGTAAAGCTGACATCAGGTGACGGTCCATCAAGAGGAAGCCAATCGGAAAGGACGGACCTATTCCTCTGATCTGCCTGGGGGGGTACAGGGGGGGAGGGCTGTGCGGCTGCACTGCTCCCTTTCGATGAGGTAATGCTCGCTCGCACGAAGAAACACGTCTGAGCAGGAGCGGCAGGAGGTTAAGTACCCCAAAATGCCATGGCCTTTCACGCATCCCCTCATCAGTGCAAAGCATCGTGGGTAGTCCATTCCTAATCATACATAATTAACGCCGCCGGGAAATTGCAAAGATCCTGCCTGGTTCTGGTTCTAACTCATTAAGTGAGCAGTGTTGTTCAGGTGTAACTGCAATAGCAAATTCAAAGGATTCAATAAAGACATTCTGGAAGCCGACTCTGCCACCTCCATAGAGAGGCTTGCCCCCCAGCTACTGGACCGCCCAGGCACAAGAGTGCCCCCCACAGCCCATCTCAGACTACCCCACAACATGTGGAGCAGGGGTAGGGAACCCGATCCATGGAGAGCCAGTGTGGGTGCGGGTTTTTGGGATGACCTCTCAATCAGCCAATAACAGTGGGTCACCAGGACTGGAGTTGAGTACCACTGTTTTATTATTGGCCGATTGAGAGGCCATCCCAAAAGCCCATAGCGGCTCTCCATGGGTCGGGTTCCCTACCCCTGTGCTGGAGAATATTAGTGAAATCCTACGCTATATCAAAGCTGCCCCCCCAGATGCATGGAAGCCCCTGGACAACTTGCCCCTCGTTTGCTCACGTGGTGATGATGATGATGTAGCTAACAGTGAGCTCACAAAGCAGAGATCCAGCTATCAGGAAACACAGACACCTTTCCTACGGGAGGCTGCGAGGTAGAACTTAACTGTAATCACTGATCAGGACTCTGAGGTCTGTGCAGCGCGTGAGGGAGGTTCCGGCACGAGGGTGACGCTAAAAGAATCCTCAACACGAGTTTCTGACAGCCGATAAAACGTGAGCCCCCCTTGCCCGCCCATCTTCACGCTAAGAGTTGCACAATTCACAGCAGCAAGGAAATATTAAATCATCGCTATGGTGATTCGATGCAAGTCAGGATCTGATTTCTGGTCACGACCCCCAGCTCAGACAGAGATTTACCCGGACTGTTGAATGAGCTCAGGAGTGACTCAAAGCCACACCCACGGTTCAGACGCAGCAACAGCGTGACCCGAACGGAGTCCAGAGATTGGCTGGCTGACAGGTCAATGGAGCGATGAACTCTGAGGAAGGTGAGGTCTTGTGGAGCACCGTCAAAGGCTCTGGGGGTCAATCCAGATAGCAAGCAAGAGAAATCTCTAGGAATTTTCCAGATCTAATTTTCCCGCCCAAAATATTCTGTAGCTGTGTACAACTTTCTGATATTGAAAAACAAGGAACTTGTCCACCGTTTCTGTTTCATTCATTCGAACTTATTTCGCCAGTAAATCAGCTTCAAACAAACTGTTTCTATGACAACCGCAAATAGCATTTCAATAGCTCTCTGCAAGGGCTTTGTCTGTTTAATCAAGCCTTTAGCGGTACAAGATGGCTGCCGCTGTTGGAAAATAAACATGGTGACATTCCTTGAAAGTCATGCCAGAAGCCAGCCACGGAGTATCAGGGAGATTAAGTGCAAAAGTCCATTGAAGCTGTTCTGTTCACGCACCAGTGCTTCTCCAAAATGGGATAATGGACTTTGGGTTTGCCGACTGTTCCTGGGACGGAACGTAATGTAACAGGTACATGCTGTACGTGTCTTTTTTATTTTTTGCACTTTGCATTTTTACAGAAGGTCGCACCCCCCCCACCGAGGGCCAACCCTGCAAAATGCCGTCATCAAGGCGACGTCTTGCTCCGTGCTTCCAGGGGTGGGCGGGGCTTATTTCCGCATATCAAAATCAGCTTCAAAAATTCCACTGACATCATCCGGTCCCCACAATTCACATATCCGTAACATCCCCTTTAAAATACGCTCACTCCAAAGAGTCATAATATCAGTTTAGCCCATACCACAAATGCCCCCATTCACTTTCATTAAGTGTTGGTCTCGGGATGGGGGGAAATATTCCATCCTGCCCTGTAAGAGGCTTCAATAAACCTCCAACCGCCTCCAACCGTGAGGATGTGAAAAGTGTGAAGCCCTTTTAGCAGGAACAATGCTGTTGGGAAAAGGTAAACAGAGTGAAACAGACATTTCATGTCTGGGAGAAGACACCCCCCCCCACCACCCACCCACCGCTCAAGGCTGACCTCTCTTTTCCGAGCACCATGCCAAGGAAATACCTCATCGAACATCTCTGTGAGACCTCTATATCTCCCAGTGCACCCACCCCATGATTCGCCCCTCAACAGTATTTGGTGGAAAACTTCACAATGTTACACAATGGAAACTGTCTTACATAACTGAGGCTGACAGAACTGATCTTCCGTTACCACAGCCGTCTGATTCCTGCATTTCAGACTCTTACCCTCCCATCCCTCCATTCATTCATCCTTCCAGCCATCCACCCATCTGTCCATCCAGTACTGAGTCTGCAGTCTATGCCAGTACATCACTGGGCACCAGGCGGGGGACATCCTGGATGGGATGCCATCACATCACAGGGCACAGGGCGGGGGATACCCTGGATGGGATGCCAGCACATCACAGGTCACAGGGCGGGGGACATCCTGGATAGGATGCCAGCACATCACAGGGCACAGGGCGGGGGACATCCTGGATGGGATGCCAGCACATCACAGGGCACAGGGCGGGGGACAACCTGGATGGGATACCAGAGAATCACAGGGCACAGGGCGGGGGACATCCTGGACGGGATACCAGAGAATCACAGGGCACAGGGCGGGGGACATCCTGGATGGGATGCCAGCACAACACACACCATAAAATCTATATATTTACGCAATATATTGGAACTGTATTTCATTAAATATCTATTTGAAATTCCACAAGAGTTTTAGGAAGTCCTTCAGGGCCACATTGCTGCAGACAGGTTGATGATACATAAATGTGTTTAATATGTAAAATATTTAATTTGGAGGAGAGTAATTTTATTTAGCACAGAGATAATCAGGCCTATAAACCCAGACACAGACTGAGGCACTAAGAGCCAGGGTTCCACAGACATTGCGAACACACTGAGTGCCTTGTTGTAAATTAGCTCTTCCAAAGGCGTCCGACTTGAAAGGGCAGTGTGAGTTAAAATGCCTTTTTCTGGTGCAAATGTCTGCCCTTTTGTGACTGAACACAGACTCTTCACCCGCAGCTTGGACCTTGGCACGCTCATCTCCAACGTCCTCCCGCTTCCTGCCCCCCTCCGCATTCTCCTCCCCTCCCCCCCCCGGCTTCCAAGTACATCCCTCTGGCCCAAACAACCACATGGGAACGAAACATCAAAATAATTTCTCCCAAACTGCCCTGAAAGATGATGAAACGGCTGCTGAAGGTCTTAATCCCAGGAGACGGACGGGCGCAGTGTAACCATCGCGCTACTGTGCTCTACACCCGACGGGGCCGATCGATACGACAGCCGGGGAGAGGGAACAGGCAGCCGATTTCATGCCCTTTTGTCAAGTCTACAAAACTCCGGGAAAACCTCAGCTCTAATAAACTAAACATCTGGACTGAAAGAACGCACAACAATTAATCGCCAATTATACTGCAAAGCTTCCAGCCATTTCAACATCATTTTCGTGAAGCTGCTCTTTTGAGAAATTATAAAAAGACCCAAAATATAGACAATCGATGAATGGCTGGAGCCAAATCACCTGGTTCCGGTCATTACACACGCCTCCAGGGCCTGAGCTGCCAGACCGAATTCCGTTATTTCCGCCAAACTCTTGAAAGCATTTTTTTCTTACTTCAGGTATCCCCATCCTTAACTCCCAATGGGCAAATTCAATCAATGGGGGAGAAAACAAATTACTTGTTCATGCAAAACTTGATATAATTAAAACTCAATTGAAAACAACCTACAAATGTATAGCCGGTATCGGTCAATGACTTAGGGATCTGTTGGTCCACACTAATTTATATGTTCAGTTTAATTAAGGAAATTCATATAATTCTAGCATTAGGGTACAACAGGACATCCCGCCTGGATCTTGAACCGCATGCAGCTGCATACTGCAGAGACTAAAGCCCTGGATCTGAACTTCAACGTATCAAAGGTGACTGACAATTAAAATCGGAAAGATTAAAAGCAACTGTCACAGCAAGAGCTATAGAATCTTTTACTGGAGGGTGTATTGCTATATAAAGAAACCCAGGCAACAAATATATGATTCCAAGATGCTGTGTGATATACGGCACCATGGCCATTGTTGACGTGGTGACGCTTTTGAACACCTTGAGCTAGCTATCCACTTTCAACGGGACTTTATGGAGTAAAGCAGAGTCATAAACAACTGCGTCTTTTTTCGATTCGTAGCGAATAAAACAGTAAATCCCTCACACTGCTAGAATGCCTTTCTGAGGGGGGAGGTCACAGCGGGGAGATTACAAACAAAAACACCAATTGCCAGCGTGGTGCATTATGGTCCGGGTTCCTTCCATGGTCTCATTTTAGGCGCACCTTCCTAATGCGAGCATCACGCAGGGCGCATTGACAGGTCTCCTCCAGGGCGCCACCGGCTGGACATTAAGCCTCAAACCCTCTGAGTCACATTATCGATGCCCCTCCCGCGGCTTCTCAGCATGACCGTGACTAAAACAAGCCAAAATAAATAAATTCTGTTTTAACTCTCATTCATGTCTATACTACTTCCTTTGTTCCACGTCATGCCCTCCAAAAGTAAAACGGCAAACAGAAATAGCCTTAAGCACAGGGTAACACAGACATAGTATCAGCATGAAGTGCAACACACATGAATCAGAATCCAACAAACACAGAAGAGACTGATCATCTGCAAGCGGGGCAACCCCGCCTGCTCCAGGTCATGTTCGCTTATCGCCACGGCAACAGACCAGCATGTTCTGCTTTTGTCCTCTTGCCGAGGTGTCGACAGAGAGTGCCGATGGGTTAGCATCGGGTTTAACCCCCCCCCCCCTGACTATCGCATATTCCTGCGTAAAGATCAGACAAGGTAAGAAGATAATGCTATTTCATAGAATGCAATTTTCATGAGACCAGATTCTTGGTTCTTTTTTCCTAGTTAGACAGGGAAAAACTTTTATAGACTTTTATAGTTGGGACATATAAAGATCCATAATCTCGTTCCCTGGGATCCTTGCTAATGAGATCTCCGTAACTTGCCGTAAGAGTGATATCAGTCGGCCTTCTAATTCTGACATTCCACTGTCTCCTTCCTGCTGGAATTCCTGTCCTCTTTCCTCTCCATCTCGCTCTTCCATCTTCCTCAGCTGTCTTTTTCCGCATGGGTCAGGAAAGCCTGGCCGAGGGGCCAGGATACTCGTCATTCCCGGCAGCTCCCCGGCACCTTTCAGAGGCCCTAACCGTGTTTACAGCCAGGCGACAAATACACATGCTGTCAGTTACCCACTTTAATTACTGACGGGTGAGCATTCGAGGAAGGGGGGGTCCATTTTTAGCGTGACCTCAAGGAGCCGTGACTTGATGACAACCCGGTGGCAAAGTAACGAAACCAATCTGAGGTGGAAAAAACAGATTTAGTCATGGATACACTGAAACTGTCACAAGAGCATAATGAATATTCCAGCTTATTCAGCAGAATGTTCTACAGGGACGTTTTTCCTCAGACCCACGAAGAAATCAGTGTCATCATCAAACTCAGAATATATTCACTGTGATTCTAGCTGGGGGAGCAGGAATGAGGTGTAATGTTTTATGTATTCTTCCGAGGCCAGTGAGTATAAGCCATTCTCTCGGGTTCACTGTTTGCATGTTCAGCAAAATGAAGTTTCATAGTTTTTTTTATTTATGCTTTTCAAAGAAATTCTATTTCTACAGTTATTTCTCCTAGGTGACCAGCTCCTTACAATGGAGCCATAGATCACGCATTGGCCAAGCTGTAGTCCCTAAACATCCCCTTTCCTGTTTCATTTTATTCTATAAACGTCTCACTGTTTTGGTGGAGCTCAAGAACAATCTGCTGTCTTCACGAACGAGCTCATCTTTCTGCCTTCCAAAAAATGACCAGATAAGAGAGACCATAGAGAGCAAGTCAGTGTCCCAGTTCCTGCTCCTGGTCCAACAAGCTAACATGCTGTAGGCTGTACTGTGGCGCCCCCATAAAGATGAAACTATATCAAATGTGGCTAATTACCAAGAATGAGTTGTACTAATTAGAACAATGTCTTGATTACTTTACAGACTAACAAAAGATAGAATTTGGCACGTAAGAGGAGCTTAGTGTCATTATGTTTTAATTGTTTAATTAATTCTTGGTGACCTCTGATTAATGTGAAACCAACCCTAATCCACCAAACCTCTTCAGGGAATGAGCCCAGCAAGGTGAAGGTCCAAGCACCCAAAAAAGTGAACCTATCAGAAGTCAACGTCATCATCACCATTCGCTCTCATTGGTCCCAGAAGCACCCTCCCCCTAAATATGTAACCAATAGTGCACCAGACCCCCAGCAACGATGATGTGGGTTGCATAACACAAGCAAATATGCATCGTTATGCAAGTGACCCAGAACAGAACCTGGGTCACCGTGGTTTATCCCTTTGAACTACATACCCGTGCGCCCTGGTGGTGAGGTCACCTAAACTACAGCCTTACAGTCAATAAGGTGCAGCCTTACAGCCAATAAGGTGCAGCCTTACAGCCAATAAGGTGCAGCCTTGCAGCCTATAAGGTACAGCCTTATATAAGTCACTGGAGCTTCACTCCTGGAGCAAGAGTCCTAAATACAGCTGCGAAGGCCTTGTGCGTCTGTAGGAATGACACCATTATTCACAGCACAAATTAGCGCCGCTTAGCACCAGCCGACTACATGAGAAGTAGCTATTAAAAGGCACGGATACAATCTGTATTACACATTTCCCATTCGTTTTTTCCATTTTTGTCACCTGCTTCCCACGAATAAACTTTGAATCCTTCATATACTAGCTAAAGTTGTTACTCGTACAACATTAGCTGTTAATAGATTAAATATTTACTGAAATTGCACCAAAGTTGTCTTGAGAAGTATGGTCCATGCTCTTTATATAAAAGTAAATAAGCAGTTAATACAACTTAAGCCTAAAAATACCGTCTTCAAGAACATTTAAGAATATACAGACTTTAATAACATTGAAGAAGGACAGAAAATCTCAGATAAACACTGGCAAAAAGCACCGAAATAGCTTTCAAACACTTATCTAAATGCAATCAGTCTGTTTTCTAAAGGGTTCCTTGGTGAATAGCTGCAACCGTGCTTTTTTCATTCATGTCTTTCTTTGGTTGCATCCAGTGTGGATTTAAAGTAGCGTCTCAGTGAGTAGTTCAGTGGTTTTGGGATCTGTGCCCCTGCAAGACCCCTAACCTCAACTGTTCCAGGGGTGCTGGCCGACGCTGCACTCTGGCTTCAAGCTTTCCTCGCTTGTACGTCGCTTTGGACTTAAGTGTCTGCTAAATAAATAACTACGAATGGTCAAGGTTGCTCTGCCGCACTGACAGGGCATCAACCTTCTTTGTTTATGATAAACACAAAAGTTTAAAAAGGACATCTTCAGGAAGCATCCTCAGCGGGGTCCTGGTGCAAAGCTCAGAAACCAAACGCAATCAGGAGCAGGTACGGCCTGGGGGTCACTCTGGGGAAACCTAACAAGTGCTTAAGCCTGCCGGATGCGCTCTGCCGCTCCGCAACACCTGGCACCTGCTAGTAACTCCTAACCCACGGTAAACTAACCAGCGACATCACAATATAACAATAAACAACAGTGTGTCATCCATGAGTCAAAATCTGACTTAATTAGCTATTCAGTTAACAGATGATATAATCTTCCAGTGTTTTTAATAATTAGGGTACATGTGATTTACTTAAAGTCAGAAGTCGGTGGCTGAGCTTGCAGGAGTGGGCGGAACAGCAGCCAAGGAGTGTGGGTTCGAGTCGGCGGGGCCGCCTACCCAGCCAAGGTGTGTGGCTTTGCCGAGTCCGCGGGGCCGCCTACCCAGCCAAGGCGTGTGGGTTCATGTGCCTGCATGATATGCAGATTTTGTGTAATTACTAATCTGGAGAAGCACCTACTCTTTCAGCAATACAAGTGAGAACAAGGCTTCCGTTACTACTATTATTTAGCTTGATAGATATAATATATGTTTGAGGTTTGTCTGGAGATATTTTCTGGGAATATTCTATAACTGCTCTGGCTGGGGAATGTTCTGCATAAATTCTGCATCTGCTTGATTAGGGGTCTAACAGTTTGACTTTGGAGAGTTTGAATTGCTCTGTTTTTTATATCACCCTAACTGTTAACTAATAAATTAGTTGTGTTCTTGATCATACTGCTACTCTTACCCTTGCCAGCAATGAAGGGGG
>JAODKC010000047.1:15488471-15515356 GCA_026777985.1 Mormyrops attenuatus | reverse complement strand
GGTCATAGGATGAAAACAGAGCAATAAATCTTTTAGGGTTTCAGCTGCCAGCAAAGGGAGGGGGGAATTCACCTCTGATTTCAGGCAACAGCAGGAACTGACATGTTTGTGGAAGAGTGTAAGTTCAAGAACACACTGCAGAACAAGAATGAGACTGAAAAGTACCATCTGTGATCCTACTCAGGATAAATGCTGGATGGATGGATGGATGGATGGATGGATGGATGGATGGATGGACGGATGGATAGATGGATGAAAAACACCAACACTTCTATATCCTCCCTCTACCCTCCCATCCCACATTAAGATCAATCAAAATACATCTTACAACTAAAATAGACAGATCGTTTTTATTGCATCTTTATTATTATTATTATTATTATTATTTGTTACCTTTCTAAAGGATCGGTGGCTGCATTCTTTTGGTGGCTAAAGTATCTGGGGGCAGCAAAACTGGATTAAATGTTTCTCTGGATTTCTGGGCTCGAATTACCAGTGGGGAGAGTCCGGTGGCATGTGAAAATGATACACATGGCCCCCCAGGGTGCCCTGTTTATATCTGTCACCATGTATAAGTGTCCAAGAGCATTCATCGGGGGATTAAAAATGCACATAGAGCCAATCTGTACCAGGAAATCAGCTGAGGCACCGACTCCTTACCGGTTCAGCAGCTCTGCAAAGCTGAGGTTCGGTGACAGGTACCTGGCAGGTGTAAAGTGGGCAGAACAGAAGGGGGGGGGGGAATGTGGGGTTTATTTAGGGAAGCGAGGTGGGGAAAGGAAACACAAGACAGCAGAAAGTGAATACATGGGAAAAGGAAACAGCCCCCCACACTTGGGATGGTGCTACAGTGGGGAGTGGGACGGGAGACTCTAGGCCCCAAGAACCCCCCTCCCCCCCACCCCAGCCCCCCGCCACCACCACAGCACTGATTGGGATGAATGGTTAGAAGATGGGTGGATGAATAATGGTTGGATGGATGATTTGGTGGATGGATAGAAAGGGGGGCTGATGGACAGACAGAATACCGGAATACGTCTCATCTGGCTGCTTAATCCGGCACAAGTGAAGTGAATGAACTCATCACCTGCCTTACCCCCCCCCCCAGAACCCCCCCCGAACCAAGCCACCTGTATTATCTCCCCCTGAAAGGTTTCAGGCAGATAATAAAGGAAATCCCAAGCCAAGCTACAAGAGTTAAAATGTTATATAGAGCTAAATGAAATATTATTTGACTTAAAATTACACCAAGATTTCCTTAAACTGGGGGCCAAGGCACCTGTCAAAGGACACACCCTAACCGTGACCAGATAACCGACTCTGAAGGCCGTGGGGCATTTCATTCCGAGCTCAACTGAAGGTATTTCCCTTGGTCCATCATGTTGGGCATCCTTGTCACGTAAATAAAAGCGACAAACACGCTTACCTAATCCCAGTAAGTGGCACCTGTAAAGATATAATTTTCCGAAATCTATAATACGTTACAAATAGCCGTACAAAACATATATCAGGCTGTATTATGTGGAACGTCTCACTGACGAAACTCAGAGACTCGCAGTACAACTTAGGCAAGATAATGAATCCATGGGAAAGTACAACAGTGCTATAGCGCACTGACTAACACATACATTCAGTATACTAAGCGGAATTAACCAAAGGAAAAACAACTTCTCAGTGCATGGGGCACGTGTAGTAAGAAGTAAAACGCATTTATTCCTATAAATTGATTGTATGTTAGCCTGCTTCGGGGTTAACGACAGATCTATCGATCACTATTTCCTTACGCCCTTATTTAGCTCAGTTATCGCTTGATTCCGTTCTGATTCAGTCCAAATACTGCAATCTTCAACACTAGGACCGTACGTGTTTCTCAAAGACACTTTTTTTTCTTAATTGAATGATTAGACCAGTAGATACTGATTTATCCGATCTCTAGAGCGTGTAACGACGTGTAACAATGATACATTGTAATAATAGAGGCTTCCGGCTACGAAGCGACACACAGTGGGGAAAATCCAATTAAGATTAGCAGTGAAGCATCATTATTTAACCCTTCAGTGGCCACGATCTCGCTTTTAAATCGCACGCTGTGCGCGACGGGCTGACGGTGAACCCGAGTCCTACTTTCGAGGATGCCCCCGAGGCTGAGATCGCCTCTAGATTGCGGGATACCTCTTTCCGTCGGATGTCAGACCCGGGTCTCGTAATCAGCGCCGTGTCGCCGCATACCACGGCAGCATCCTCCACGAAGGCGCAATCCGGGAGACTCTCGTCGGCGGGCAATTCGAGTACCCGCAAGCCGAGCTGGTGTCTCAGAACCTCGATGTAGAGCTCGTGTTCGCGCTGAGCCTTGGCCAGGTCCACCTCGGCTGTCTTTTTCCTCCTCGGGTCCTCTTTGGCGAAGGAGTCAGGGATCGCTCGCACCACGGCGTGAGTGAAGTTGCCGAAATCTTCCATCAAACCAGTCATGATCTGTCGGCTTTGATTCTTTTTTTATAACCACGGTTGCGTCCCACCAGATCTCGAATCCGTCAAATACTCAGCTGCTCAGGTGTCTCACTTTGGTATATATTTGGTTGTTTTGCTCAGTTTTTGCAGCGCTGCATCGCTGATGCACTTCGGGCAGGCGGGCTGGCAGGAGATGGAGAAGGGTCCGGAGTGACGCGCGCAAGAGGCAGTCACGTGTGCGCGCACATCAGTTCCTCTAATTGCTAAATTTTGCGATTTGGGCTCATATCATGCTTTTCTTTACCGAATCGACAGTGTCCGAATTGACTTCAGCGACCGGGCTTCAGAAGCGCACCTAGAGCGGGAAAGGCGGACGACCCCCAGCGGCTGACGAAGACTGACATGTGCTCTTCGGTTAACAGACATTTGAAACGACAGCAAATAACTGTCCTCCATAAGGACAATGATGCAACTGGAAAATGTCAGAAAAGGGGTGCACAACGCGCTATCTCTGCCGGGGGTGTTATCCTTTGTGATGTGCGTGGATAAACTCTTATATTATCTATACCCAAACCTCTAGAGACGCATTAAAATTCCTGACCTAAGAAGGGGCTGTGGAGAACCGTCTTTAAAGGTGATTTCTTGATGGGGGCGGCTACAGTGTAAACAATACTTTAGAAAACGCTGTGTAATTTATATTTTATATTAACCTGATTATGTATTACATAATAGTTGCTGTAACAAATCTATATCCGGTAAAAAATTATTAATAAACATTCAGGGTGCTGTTTTCCTAAAGAACTTATGGAGATGTTTCAAATAACATTAGTGATTTCATACCTCCTGCTTTATTTCCTGCTACAAGTCTGGATTCCCAACCGATATGCCAACTGCTCAAATTCTTTTTAACAATAATTCTAACTGATTCATACTAATTTTTAAAACCATATAATCATTGCATGTTGAATAGAACCAGTTGCAGACCATATTCAGAAAAAATAAGTTGACTAAGTAGCCAATTAGCCTTTGCATGGTAGCCAAAGGTCATGCCAGAGCCAAAGACCAATCAGGATGCATAACTCATATAGCACTTTCCATTCTTATTGGAGCAATGAACTCTGGGGAATCACCACATAGCCCCAGGTCATTGTTCTTGTCTAACATGGAAACAATGATGGTATGGAACAGCACCTGGGATACAGCTTCCCAGGTTAAACTGCAGGGTTTCCTTTTCGGAGAACAGCGCAATCTTCCCACAGAAGGATGAGCCGGAAAGTTCCATGACCCCTTTATGCTTTCTGCCTGGTGACATCAACTTTCAACATGCCCCCCCCCACCCAGTCTTTGACCTCATGTATTTCATTTACTACTGTCATGTCAATATTATGGCAGTAGAACAGCCAGACAGAACCTTGCATTTATAAAGCCAAATATTTGTAAGGGTACGAAGCATTCCTAATGTCACTAAGCACCTTTTTTCCTGTACAGCCTCAGAAAGACTTTGAGAAAAATCTGCAGTGTCAGTTCTCCAGGGAAGTCCCACGTTATCTCAGTTGGGGAGTTTTGAAGATTTTTTCATATATTATTCCAGCCTTCGGACAAAATCACATTTGTCACAAATTCATAACTCATAAGATGGCTTGGATTTAAATTAATACTAAAGACGGCAATTCTAACTTAATCTATCTCATGCATTAAAGAATAAGCCTGCCTTTGTTATATGGATTTATATGATTACACATGCCTCAGACTGCTTGAAAGAGTCCTCCAGGTGATTTATGGCAAAGCTTAGGGCAGAAGAATTTTCCATGGTGCCCTGCAGGGAAGACTCACTCAGGACGGCATGGAATGTCTTGGCCACACATCTAAGCAGTTGCTCCCATGTCTCCAGACTGCTATCTTTTCTTGTTCCAGATCCACTCAATTATCCTGACTGTTCTAAATGTTCCAAGATCCCAATTTTCCACTGCCCCCGCTCCCGGCCGACCTGGTCCTCTGTAAATATTTTTACACACTTTTCCCTCTGCCGACATTTCTGAAATATTTCAGTGGGGTAACAAAAATACAGTATTCTCCTGGCTGATGGGAGACGGGGGAAAATATTATTCAGAACGCCGCGCAGGCAGAGTTCAACCCTTGACACCTGTTACTGACTTTCCAAGCAAAACTTCCAGTTTCCCTGGAGAGGAAAAGAATGCAAACATTGTGTCCGTGTCATAGCATATACACCGGGGCCACCAGAGACCACCAACTTCCTATAGGCACCGTCAGAAACTATTTTCCAGACGGGTTCAATTCTGTCTTATTATTCACCGAGTCATGTCTCCATTTAAAAACGGTCTACATCGTATCTGTGTTCTGATACATTTCCGAATCAAAGCACAATCTCTGAATACGTTGGCAAAAGGCTATTCTTAAACTGAGCAATACGGAAGGGTACACGGGTAAAACTCGGGAATGTGTGATTTTTGTTAAGTGCCACTCTCGAATAACTTAATAACGGCCAAATCGTTTATCCACAAGGAATGCACATGTTAGTCATAGAAATCCCTTTTCGGAAACACAAGAGAGCACAGGACTGACACTGGTGATCCGACTCTGTGCTTTCTCCGACTAATCCCTTTCATAGTCACAGTCCTTTTAGGTAGAAAAGCCGTGTACGATGCAGACAACAGGCACAGTGTCCATTGTCATCGGTCAACACTAAACGAGACACTTTATACGCCTAGTTAGGCTACTGGAAAGGCGAGACTGCGCCAAGGGGACACCCAGAAGTATGACAGGACTACTGGCCAAATAGAGCGGAGGCGACTGATTCAAATATCCAGTTACCCGAAAGCTAAGCAGAAACTTTACTCCGATGTTATACGGGGGTATTATTATGACAAGAAAAGACGGGATTAAGATGTACTAGCTGTCTATTGAACAATGAAAAAATGCGACATACCTCAGCACAGTATTGCTATTTCACCAGTCCACCTAACTATGATCAGTGCACCTCATGGAAACATTAACCTTAAGTCATGCGTCTAAACAGCAAGTTACAGAAAGAGATTATTGAACAGAGATGTAAAGACGCATCTTATAGGCTAATACTTATCAATCTAAACAGCTGCCAACCAATAGGAATTCTGATATCAAGCTTCTGGGTAGACATGGTGTTATTGAATTATTATTGGAAATATTTAAACTTTATTAAAATTACACAGAAACTTAATGTCAGGTAACGTTTTGACCGACCCATTTCCCTGTAAGTCAAATTGGTTAGTTAGAAAAAAATACGCAAAATCTAAGCTGGTCCTCTAGATCACAATAAAAGCTTAGTTAGTCATTGCACACCACCATCTAGTGTCTTGATAAGGAAGCATAATTCGGGCATTCACATTCATAAAAAGTTTAATATGAAGTACGCCTGATCGCGCGTAGCAAGTCAATTGTAAATCGGTCTATATTGAGGTTACATTTTATATGTCAGCCTCCGCGCAGAAATCAGCGATTACGTTTCCCTATGGCTAAGTATCCGTTTATAGATAAATGAGGTAACATACTCGCTTCCTGAAAACAACCATCTTAAACATAACTTACCTTTATTGTTCAGTCGTTGCTATCTTCTTGAGTAGTTATAGTGAGCCAGTGTTCCGTATAGTATAGTGTTTTGTGTGGAAAAAATAAGTCCATTTCTAACCTGCTATTTCTAATCGAAATAAACAAATACTGAAACTTACGTGCGTAAATATAAAAAAGTAACACCAGAACGCTGTTCTAACATTGTGAGCTAAACCGTATACATCGGCTGCCTTACTACAAACTACAAACTGTTTACTGCTGCCTATCCTCTTGCTGAATCAGTTGCCCGATCCCCTGCTTGAAACTTTTAATCTTAAAAAATTACGCAAGAATGTCACTTATATGAAGTCGTTTGAAAACTAGACTAAACTACTTTTGCAAATTTTCTTCCAAAGCAACATCTTATGTGGAAAAAAACTGGATCGCCACTGTGTTCGTGTGTGTGTGTGTCTGAGATTGTTTTTTTTTCCGGACGGTGATGGACAGATTGCGTGAAAAATAAGTTACCCCAAGAAAAGCTGAGGAATTTCCTGTGTGTGGAACATATTTAACAGCCCTTTAAGCCTCCAGGAATGCTTTGCGGTTGGCTAACTGAAGTGGAAATATGTTAATAACGTAAGCTACTGCCATACCTAATATGGCAATATTGTTACGTCTAGAGTCTACAGCCCATCTGGAATTGCTTAGTACAATGGAATTAAGTGGATAACGAGCCAAAAATAGAAGTCGTAAACTCCTCTTTATTCCCAGCGTCTCTCCTGGAAATCATTTCAAAGTTTCACCTAAGGCGAACAACACTCTCCGTACGCAATTTATCAAGTTTTATATTTATCAAGTTTATATGTATGCAAATATGGGGGTGCGGGGCTGTCCTTGCATTCCTGTACTCAGAAGACATCTTTATCAATGATGCGATGCTTTATGTCCAAGTCATCGGGTCGTGAGCCAATTATGAAGGATGACCGTATATCATTTAATAGGCTAACTGTCATTACTGAACAGAGACACGCGTTATTATGTCAGCCGCTTTTTTCAATAACAATAAACTCACACGGTACACTAAAAGTCAAAAACTCAAATCTACCGCGCAGAAACCAAATTAAAATGTCATTTATGCAGTAAAAGACAACATACAGAAATTGCAGGTATAATAAATGCGCCCAGCGAAATTATATCATAATTGTAAAGCAACAAAAAGCATGGAGACATATATATGAAATATGAACATTTTATTATATATATATATGTAGTTGATGTATATATATAGTTGGGTTAGGGTGGTGCTTGGCTTGGATGGAAAGCGCGCCGAGAGAAATTCCTCGCATACTTTAGGAACAGTGCAACACAGCCAAGAAATACGTCAGCTTCCACTACAGTATATAAAAGACCGCTGAGACCTGGAAGGTCTATCAGTCCACAGCTCTACATCGGCGTGTTACACACCACACAGGAAAACACACCAGGACGAGTCGTACTTCAAGATCGCACTTCATTTAAAAGTAAAGTGGAAACGCAAAGGGATAGCACTGTTCTCATTTGCTTTTTTCGTTTTGCCGAAATGAGAAAAATGATCTCCTTTGCCCTTATCTTCTTCTTCCTCGGCGTGGTAAGTTACAAGCATTTTTTTCTAACATAACTTTAACAACGTAAGATCAAGAGTTAGAATAATACTTCTGAATAGCATACACAGCAAACATATATACAGTATACTTATATAATCTTGTGTATTGATGTGTAATTATGCGATTGATTCTTAAAACTTTTAACTTATAACAACTTAAAATATCTAATAACAAAAGCGGTTTGCGTTACCGGTAATGTGAGCGCAGTACTGACTCGAGGGGCATGGATTTCGCAGGTACGCTCGTGCCCATCGGAATGCGCGTGTCCGAGGGAGGCACCCAGGTGCTCGCCGGGGGTGAGCTTGGTGCTGGACGGCTGCGGCTGCTGCAAGGTCTGCGCTAGGCAGCTCAACGAGGACTGCAGCAAAACGGAGCCGTGCGACCACACCAAGGGGCTAGAGTGCAACTTCGGCGCCAGCTTCGGTGCCGACAAAGGCATATGCAGAGGTACGTGGAGCGGGGATGCCCGAAGCTGAGGGTGCATGGCATGCAAGCAGAATAAAGCGCGTGGACCTCTGAAATACAGCCGCAGAGTACTTCCGAGTACTTAATAGTACTAAGTATGTTGACTTTGTCATAGACGCAGTTGATTTTAAAAGTCTTGAAAGTAGTTTAATACCGCAGGTAAGACGTTCGAAGCCATTAAGACACCGATAGTTCGATTTTCACTGTTCCAGTCTAGTGTAGCAGTTTAACACTGATGATTAACAAAGAATGCGAAAGGTAGGGAAAGTAAAGGACAGATGGATACACGGACTAATCGTTTCCCCTCATCTGTTTCCAACAGCCAAGTCAGAGGGAAGACCATGTGAATACAACAGCAAGATTTACCAAAACGGCGAGAGCTTCCAGCCCAACTGCAAGCACCAATGCACGTGCATCGACGGAGCCGTGGGCTGCATCCCGCTGTGTCCGCAGGAGCTCTCCCTGCCCAACCTGGGCTGTGCAAACCCCCGGCTGGTGAAGGTAGCCGGACGGTGCTGCGAGGAGTGGCTGTGTGCTGAGGGCAAGGAGGCGGACTCTGTATACAAGCTCTTCAGCAAGGAAAGCGGGACAGATGAGTCAGAGAATGACCTCACCAACAGAAATGAGCTCATTGCCCTGGTCAAAGGAGGACTGAAGTCCTTACCTGGTAAGTAGATGTCCAGTTTGAGTGTTTTAGACATTTTAATACTAGTTTTAACCATCTCTAATTTGGCTCAGTGCCAGGAGACCTTGTCCGTTAGTTAACTCCGGATTACTTTCATTTTTTTCTGGTAGCTTTCGGTCTCCAGCCAGAGGTCTTGAAGGTCGAAATCCAGAAGTGCATCATCCAGACCACGGCGTGGTCCCAGTGCTCTAAGACATGTGGCACGGGCATCTCCACCAGAGTCACCAACAACAACAGCGAATGCAAACTGGTCAAGGAGAGCCGGCTCTGTACGATACGGCCATGCAGCCAGACATCTTTCTCGGTTTTGAAGGTTAGTATATACAAACACGTTCGCTCCAGACAGACCCGAGTTCATTTATGGGGAAAAAATGGTTCCGGAAGTAATAGTTTTACCTAAGACATTTTTTTTTCCACAGAAGGGAAAGACATGTAGCAGAACCAAGAAGTCCAATGAGGCTGTGAAGTTCACCTATGCCGGCTGCTCCAGCGTGAAGAAATACAAGCCCAAGTTCTGTGGGTCCTGCCTGGATGGCCGCTGCTGCAGCCCACTGCAGACCAGAACGGTGCCTGTCAGGTTCCGCTGCGAGGACGGCGACATCTTCAACAAGAACGTCATGATGATCCAGACCTGCAAGTGCAACCACGACTGCCCCACCTCCAACGAGGCCTCCCTGCCCTACTACAGGCTCTTCAATGACATCCACAAGTTCAGAGACTAGGCCGGTCAGCCCCAAGAACGCTGACTGCCGATGCCCGTCCCAAACGAGCATCCTGTCACCTTTGATCTGGATTTCCTAAGGAACGGTGGATATTATGAAGACCAAAGGAAGTTGCACTGTTAAGCTGGAGACAGTTCCAGCATGTTCTTCTCATAACGAGCTACTTCATACTATTGGAGTTTCACTAATGACGGCTTCTTCGTGGAGCAACGTGTAATTATGTTTGTAAAATCGAGTTGCAATTTACTTGACTTGCTCTGTATATGTTGTTTTGCAGATACACCAGAGAAACCTGACCTTTAATGTCTACGTATTTATGCAAACTTAATTAAATGTAACCTTTGATCAAGGGGAGACGATCCATCTGTGTTGTGGAACACGTGTGGTCAAATTCCTTTCTGATGTGGGCTAAACTGTCCGCGTTTGGTGGCAGCTATCAAGTTACTTTCACATTCGCACGATGAAAGAGAAAACGGTCAACTTCTCTAAGAATGAATGAATGTTTTTGTTTATTATTGTTATGATTATTTATCAGTGTGTAGCTACTTTATTTGTATATTAAATGTCATACTGGAATAAATTTGTAAAATGATTTAATTTTATATGCAAAATTGTTATAAATAAAAGATTTATTTATGAAAATGTGTGTCTCTGGGGTCAGTCATGTTTCTGATGTCACGGGGGTGTTCAACATGTCCAGTCAATTGTCAAACATCCTCAGCAGGTTTGGATCCAGTGGAAAACACTGCTTGACTATGTGACAGCTAACCTCTAAACTGTAGTGTCAACTGACATGCTTTTCGGAATTATTTGGGTCAAACCCTGGGCGACCAAGAGTGAGGACACCTTTACAAGAAAGCTGCTGTGTTATGCTAGTAGTTTGGTCCAGGAAGACATTGGAAACTCTTTAAAAGAAACGCATTCACTTTGCTGGTCTTCTACTGTAAATATACAACACTTTTAAGTCCTCCATAAATAACACATCTTATGGAAACCACAAGACAACTCCAAGCAAATACCTTCAGAAGAAAAACTGGCTGGAACTAGTTTCAAATTCAGCTGCCAATATCCAGTTGTAGACATTTCTGGACATATGCAAGTGGCCTTACAGAATTATTTAAAAATAGGTCATATGTGAAACCATTATGAATGCTTATAAATAATAAATGGATGTACATATCTATAATTTTTTCCAGTAGAGCATATCCAGTGCAGGATTGTGGTGAGCCTGGAGATCACAGGAAAGCTGGGAACTTTCTGGAAAGGATTCCAGTTCAGCACGGGGAACACACAGACATATATTTATAGACAGCAAGTCACGTAAAACCACAAAACCAGAAATAGCATCTTTGGAAAACGGAGTACCTGGGAGAAACTGGTGAAAAGTCAGGAAGAATATGAAAATACCACCTACATGGGGAAGAAATCCCACAGCCCTTGGGGTGCGAGACCACAGCCCAAGCCATTAAGCCAGAAGTGAGCACAAAGACGGGTACAGAGATGTGCGTCTATAGCAGGGAGGCCTAAGCTTTAACGGCCTGATATCAGGTCCTTCTCTGGATTTGCATATTCAGAGCTTGGCCCTTCGGGGGAAGCAATGTGATTGCAAGGTTAGGTATGCCAGGCCCAGGTCCCACTCCTCATTACACTCATAGCAAAAATAACCAACAATGACATATGCTACAGGACCCTCATGCTATCAGAATACAGCACACAAAAATGGCATAGAATTCATGGAATGCGTATGAGAGTAACCACCGAAAAACTCGTAACTCGATTTCTGAAACTTTCAAAAAGTATAAAGTGTGTTATGAAAAGTACACAGTTTTAATGGTTTCAGCTGCACAGGGTTATAAAGGTTTGGCTATCTGAAGCATCTTAAATGACACATAAAGATGACCATGTATGAAAGGGGGACATTTTATTTTTAATCATCCATCCCACGGGACCATGGTGACCCTGCAGCCTCTCATGAAGCTCAGGGAATGATGTCAGGGACACCCTGGGCTGCATTCTTGGGGGGTGAGGCCATAAGGCTCCCAGCTGAATCACCACGTCACTGGAATTCATGGACAGTGGGACCCGGGAACTGCAGTGTCATCTACAGCTGTGACAGTATCAGTGCAAGGCATGAGCCAGAAAGGGACCATTCGATAACCTTCTGATGTGATATACCCCCCCCAAAAAACCTCAAACATCACACTCTCAAAAAATGACAAAAGATGACTCATTAATATTTAAATTTCATTAAGTGTACAAGGCAGAAATGTGCATTACAGCATTCTGGAAGGTGCTACAACCCTACGTCATATTTTACTGTTTTCTGGTTTGTTATTCAAAAGTCGAAGTGAAACGTTAATGAGGACCTAAGAGAGAAAGAATTTTTACAGCCTAGATAAAAGGCAACCAGAAGAGGGGCCATCTGGTGGTGGCCTTGGGAACCGCAGGTACTTAACTCCAGTTTAAAAAAAAATAAAAAGTTGGTGGCAGCAGGGGTTGCGGGACAGTTCAACACAAAAGATCAATAAAATTTTAATCTACGAAGGTATAGCTTCATACAATGAGATATCTATACCCTGCATGATTCATTTTTAAATTTCATACATTCTTGATTTCAGACTGGATTAGAAAGTATCTCAGGGAAACAGAAATGTCACCCACAAAGGTGGGGGGGATTTAATTCAAGGCTCATGTAGATCCATTATACAAAGAAGCCTGCTGGAGGAACTGCACCTATTTTTCATGGCAGGAATCTGGTCATGATAAACAGAGAACAGGGTGCAGACTAGGTGGGGTGTAATGCCTTAAGACAGGGGTGTCAAACTGCAGCCCTGGGAGGCCGGAGCCCTGTGTAGCTTAGTTCTTTCCCTGCTCCACCACAAAGGATTCAGCTCAAGATGGTATGGTATTTAGTACAAGGAGTTGAATCAGGTGTTAAATGAGGGGAAACCCAAAAATGTGCAGGGCTCTGGCCCCCAGGACTGGAGCTTGACACCCCTGCCTTAAGACAATGTTTTATATCAATGACATTTTTGCTCCCTCCCAGTTCCCTGCCAAACAGTCCACATTTTGCTCCCTACTTGGAGCTGGGAGGGAGCAAAAGTGTGGACTGCTGTAGGTCCCCAAGGTCCGGATTGGGAATCACTGCCTTAAGGAGCTCAAAGGAAGCACTTTGGGACAGCGGGTATATAAATACCGGCTTAGTCCCGCATGTTTACTTGGGTCGCTTAGGGACGGTCTCGGTACATCTCTCTCGAATTTCCGTTATTAATGAGCCGTAGACATGCCAGAGTAAGACGGATCTTGGTGGATGTCCTGTGGGATTCAGCCTGGGTACGGAGTTCCGTTTTGGGGATGGGACTCGCCCATTCCCAGGATCTGGCTACATGCACCCATTTCCGCGAGACTAAGGCAAAGCCTGTACTGTGTCAAATCGCCCCTGTTCATCTTAACGTCTAACACAGCCGTACCAGACCTAGCTTTTGGCAGGCACACGAACATAGACCTCGACAATCCTCTGCCGAACAAAGGCCAGTCAAAAGACTAGAGATCCCTCTCTTCCCAAGAGAGACACATCCTTTGAAATTCTTCCTCAAACCAGGGATGTGAAAAAAGCCCCAGGTAGCACAGGACTAAAGGCTGGGGTACTTCATGGACAGGATAACATTAACACTATGGTATTTTATAGCAAAAAGTGAGCAAAGACAGTTTTGTTGAGCCTCCTGCATTATGTAACGTCAAGTAAAATTAAGGAGCTCCATTAGGTAATTAGAAAACACACCATTTAGACAAACCGAGTCTCGGGGAACTTCCTGCAGAGTTGGCTGCTGGGAAAGCTAGTACTGCCTCCCTTTAATTGAGCTAGTTTCTTTTACAGGTGCTTTTGTAGGTTATGTAATCGGCCATTTTTAGCACTTAGTATTTAGCAGATAGCGTTTCTTTTCACATTGGTCACAGTCGGTGATCTCAGCACAGAAAGCATGTGTGACACACTCCTCTCCGTTGACAGTTTAATGTACCCCCACCCTGTGAACTTGCCATCGTGGGCCAAACATGTTCCAGCGGATTCCTCCGGCTCATTTTCACATTTCCAACACCGCCAGCTCCATCGGGGCAGCAAGCGGCAAGCGCCTGGTTATGAAAAAATGTCGCTCGTTGCCAGGAGTGACAGCGGTTCTGTCTGCAGCTGGAAGCAGCATTCGCTTAGCTTCTAGAAAGGCCTCCAACAAACTCTTATAAGGAAAAAGATCATTTATCATGAAGAGATGGTTACGTCACAAATGCAAACCAGAGAGCATTGGCTAATGGCTCAATTAGCTTTGACAAACCCAAAATCGGAGTGTCTTGTTTACGAAGACTCGGGTAGCAACCACGGAGGAGTGTATCAAGTGTCCTTCAGGAACTCAAAAAGCTACCGCAGTGAGAAAAGACGAGAAGTCGGTTTCAATTATGAGCTTTGGTGTAAACATATCTGTCGCCTATAAAACGCTTTTTCCCTTTTATTAGGCTGAAGAAATGAATCTCACTTATTGGACGGGGTTGTTGGTGTCCGTAAATGAGCAATTCTTTTTTTCAAATGAATGAGTTTCATCGAAGCAAAACCGACACCTTTGATGTCGCCCGCCGTGTTTCTGGTTAACTTCATGGGCTGATACTCACCCAAAAGTGTGTGTTGTCTTTGCTTTATTTACATGCTATGAACTGCATGGTCTTTCTCCACCAAAGAGAGAACATTTTAAAAGTGCTTATGATCATTTCTTTTTGATCCTGCTCTAGAACATTCTCTAGGTCGGGGGGGAGCATCAACAGACGAAGATCACACGAACCAATATTGGACCAATGAAGACCAGCTCTGCAAGAACCACGTTTCCAGGCTGCAGAGCTATTTTTAAACCTCAGTCGGGACACCATCCCACAAAAGAGCAAACATCTTAATTCTGACTCAACAAGACTGCCCAAACAACCTCACTTTCATTAGCAAATCTTACCTCACCACATGCCTTGGTTGGTTTTGACCTTGTTCAGGCTTTGTTACAATTGGCTGAAACATATCCAAGAACTTTTGTTTTTTAGCTACAGAAAACAAACAAACCAAACCAGAAAAAACACTAACACACCAGCGAAACAAATTCTAAACATGCTATAGCCATCGCGTGACATTTGATGCAAATTATCAATTAAAAGACGCCACAATAAAGGCATCTCTGAAAGAGAGCAGACGACATGCCCCTAAAATGATTCACATCTGACGACATGGAAAGAGAAAGCTATGAGGACAGCCAGAACAATTCTGTGAAGGTAAACCGCATGCTTGTTTGTATACACAGTATAGGCACAGCCACCAGCTGAGAGAATGTATACATGTATATTTGTGCATTCAATGAACTGCAAGCTCACCTGTGGATATTTTTGAGGTGATGCAAGAACACGGATCCCGCAAAGGAGAATGGAAACACTGGAGTGTGTGCAGAAGAACGAGGCAGGTGGAAGGGGTGTTGGCGGCTTTATTCTTTAGGCTTTACAGTACACGGGTAATTGATTCGTTCAGGTGCACTGCGTTTGTCATCATTTATGAAAAACACTGCGTGACATTTGCCAGGAGACGATAAATCAGGTTAAGAGAACAAATACGGTACCCTCACCCCCCCAGCCCTCCCTATTACAGTTAAAAACCCAAAATGGTAAAACAGGACAGTGAGAAAGGGGGGTAAGAACAGAAAAAAGTACACACTGTGTACAAAACATTTCCTATCCAAACGTTAACAAGGTCAGACTTTCCCTTTAATTAATCACGTCTAAATAATTTCTGAAGAGCTTCTCTGCAGGATCCCAGACTAAAAAGGGGAGCACAAAATGGCCAGCGGCTCCTGAGGTGAACCCTGTGACGCGTCCATCGGCGATGCGGGGCCGGCTCCGGCCAGCGGCCTCCTCACTCGCTGTCACAGATCTCACCTTCCTCGAGCTCCACGTCTTCCCCGCCTGGTGATGACCTTGATTTCACGATCAAGTTCGGGAGTTCGGTGACGCTGCTAGTCGTCTTGACGTTGCAGGGGGTCACATTGCCGCCCCTGACCTCTGGAAGACGAGAAACCCATCTATAAGCAGCTTTTGAATGACAGTGGAGTTCCCAAGAGATTCCTTTTCAGCTTTCTGCAATATAATCCCGGTGATGCAGTAATTTTATTTTATTTTTTTATTTTATCTAAAGCTTACTTAGCTCGGGATCAATTAATATGAATAAATCATATCAAGCTGGTGCCACATAACATATATAACAGAAAACATAAAAACTGGATGGACTTGGTTTTGTACAGTGACCTGCAATTCTTTCTAGACTTAAGTACAACCAATTATAATCTGCTGCTGAGATGTCAGTTTCGGACTATAAAGTGGTTGGGGGGGGGGGGTGCGTGCAGGATATGCTACCTTTTTCAAGCAGGACGTATCTCTCACAGTGGTCCCTCAGCGAAACGTGTAACACCGGGTATTCGATAATAGTCTTGTTCCTCAGGCTGTCCAAAAGTGTGTCCTGAAGGGCCAGTTCATGATACCTTGGGTGCAAAAAATGTGACCAAAGATTTAAAAACAGAAGACGGGTACCTGAGTCGAGGCCGGCCTGAAATCCCACACAAGATCGCAGCCATAGCTGACATCCCAGCATCAGATGCTGAAGACCCCGTTTTCTCATTTCTGCTCCTGGAAAGTTACCACCCTGCGGAGCTCAGCTTCAATAAAACTGCCTGTTATGCTGATCTCAACGTGTATCCCTACCCAGTTTTAGGTCATGTAACAGCTATGCATACCCCATGGGAAGCATTTCCATTTTAATTTGGTAGGGGGGCAGGGGTTTCACCACTTCTTGTCACAAAATGCTGGCCTGCTGCCCCCTTTTTTGGGAGCGGGGGGGTTTACATGGCACTCCCATGTGGCCTTACCATGTTACGTAACTGTACCTCGCTGATATGAGGTCATTCCGCTCTGGCAGCCTCGGCCCCATTCAGCAAACACACATAACGAACATCTCGTTAAGCTGAGCCGGAGCCCGCGGGCTGGCGCACACACACGCTGATTAAAGCCCCCCGACGGGCGCAGACACTCACACCCTCCCCACCCAAAGCCCCGTCCCGCTACCATGACGACGCCGCTTATAATCAAAGCAGAAAGTCAGCCGATATCCCAGCAGAAAGGCCATCGTTTAGGGACATAATGTCATTATGATATTTAGGAAATAATCTAATCGCTCAAGCTTCTGCCGATCCATCATGGGGGGGGGGGGGAAGGGGGGGCAGCAATGTTTGTCTTTATGCAAGCTTGGAGGAGAAATAGGAAACGTTAACCTCTCCTCGATCGGCCGAAAAAACGTGTCACACGTGTTATCCAGCACGGGCGCTGTAGACGCGCTTTGTGCCGCGCTGCTTTGCATGCTCATTATCTCAAAGTAAAACACGCAAATCGCACCCCCCCTCCCCCACCACCACTGGCCGCGTGCCAGAAGAGCTGCCAAAATGCCCCTTCCAACAAACCAAAGTTTTTCATTAAAAAGTAGTTAATCAAAATTTTAAAAAGCATTTTAACAGAAGCTGAACCAGTCTGGCATTTCAGTAGCTAATCACCATGGAAGCACGATGATTCACTGATTTCTGCGTTTTTGTGCTTATGGTCTGCAGGTATTTCCAGTGCTGGCCACTAACCTTGGCCACTTTTTTTTTTTTTTTATTCTGATTGTGCAAAAGTTGTCCAAGTACCTTTAGTCATCCAAGGGGGGTGATGTGCTTATAGGAATCAGGAAAGGGAGGATGAAACGTGGCGAGTGGAGAGGGGCAGGTCTGTAATACCCACCACAGAAAGCGAGCCCGGCCCACCCGACCGGACCTGGCGTGGCCCCCACCGGGATCGACATTTCCCCAACCCTCCCCATGCAAGGTCAGTGCAGTAAATCAGCTTAATGCATCAGGGCCATAAAGATCGACGAATCAGAACAATATATCAATCAGAGAGCTGCTGTGACTGGCCTTTTCCTGTGCGCTGCTCAACGCCATTTACTGGCTACTTACTGATGCATCTCCTATTACGCTCAGGGGCAGAAACTATAATAAATTAGAGGCTTAACCAATTTAGTCTCTCCTTTGGTACTTTAAAAAGTATAGGTACTCACTGAATTTAATCAGGCAGCTTGGGTTTATATGCTCCCTAGTCCAGTGATTCTCAATCTGGTCCTCGGGGACCCCCAGCAGTCCATGTGTTTGCTCGTTCCTAATTCCTGGCAGGGAGCTGGGAGGCAGCAAAAATGTGGGCTGTCTGGCAGGGAGCTGGGAGGCAGCAAAAATGTGGGCTGTCTGGGGTCCCTGAGGACCCAGTTGGGAAACACTGCTCTAGACCAATCCCCAGTGAAGCTTAATTGTCTTAATTATTTCCCTTTTTAACGTAAGATTGGCTATGGTCCCCTGCACTATGTATATTAACACTTGTTAAGCAATAAACACCTACCCAGCTAATGTTCTTCCCACATGGCAGGGGGCATGCATTCAACAAAAATCACTTCTAACAAGGCAATTTGGTGATAATTTAATTTAACACAATGAGACTTGGGTGCGACCATCGCAGACTAAGTGAGGTGTTAATTAAGCCTGCAGAAGAGAGATCTTTCCTGATTGTATCTACCCTTTTTCTGACAGGAGGTCTAATACGCACAGCTGGGGCTCACCGGCATACACAATCCATCATGGAGAAACAGATGCTACCAGAATGACAACAATGTATTCCCTGGAAGGCTCCATCACCTCCTCCCCCCAAGCTAATCCCTACTCTTCCCAGAAGTGTCTACGGGGGGCTCCTTCCCTTTGCTACCACTAAACGCCATTGCTTCAGTTTTACTGAGATTTGTCGGAAAATAAGTTTCGGACATTCTCCTATACAAAGTTCCTGTGAAATTTGAGAAAGATCCGAAAAATACTTTGGTTACTGGGCTAATGAGATGAATGTCCCTACTACCCTCTGCCTATCATTCTCTTTGCTTGCACTATATGGTAGTACTTCAATTTTAGTGTGAAAATTCCAGATCTTCACTTAAACAATGGGATGGCAAAGTCTGATCCATAATTGTCACACTAACAAGCCAAGTGTCGGAAACCCAAAACAATATGCTTGCGAAATACAACAAGTCACCTACTCGCCACAGCCTGCTTGCCAACATCCAGCTCTAGGCCCATCACCCACCACTATATCCATAAGACTACAGGCTTCTGCTGTGATGGTCTCCACCATGGCCTTCATCATTCTTGTATCTAGGACAGTGTTTCCCAATCCGGTCCTCAGAGACCCACAGTCGGTCCATGTTTTTTCTCCCTCCCAGCAAATGTGGACTGTCTGTGGGTCCCTAAGGACTGGACTGGAAAACACTCATCTAAAACACACCCCCAGCACTGAGAAGTGTGCTGATAAACCTGTTAGCACACACCGTGACATCAGGCAGGAACAGTCGTGAGGCCTTTAAAACCCCAATGACATGGACAACAGCTGACCACTCTAAGACTCCCCAAATCTGGAGTGATCCACATCACTACAGAACTAGATATTCCCCCCTCAATGTCAAACTCCATTACACATCCTTGCACAGGGGATGTTCGACAGCCCTACATACTGGGCTTTAAAGCCAGGGAAAAGGGTTTAAAAGAACAGCCCTCCACAGTGAAACGCAGACCAAAAGAAAAAGTTCAGACAAGTTCCAACCCTGCTGTAATAAGCATTATTTGCTACATGCCAATTACCTGCTTATATTACATGGTGACCTTAGAGATACAAGCACTTTGTAAGACATACATTTGCGTAATGAGGTTAGGAGGCTCACTACTGTACAGACCATAATACGACTCCCCATTTAGCATACAAGGGCACTTTGGAGAGCAGTTTATGTTGAACACAAATGAGTCATGTTCCCAAACACACGGTTCATTTAGCGAGGACAAAACGCTCGCTGTCTGGGCAACTAAACATGAGCCCCGCCGGCCAACACAAACGACAGGCCCTCAGGGGCCGCGTCCGCGGAAGGGAAGCGTATGCCTACCTCATGGAGTTACATTTCCTGTTTTCCACTTTCATAAAAACCCTTATACCGTCGAAGGAGTCGCGCACGTAGACTTTCAACCTGAAAAACAGAGAGTGGAGAGGTCACAGTAATGGAGGGGTATGGGATTGATATGCAGGAAGTACTTATTACCAATTAGCATAAAGTAGGGTGAAATAAGGGTAGGAAAGTAGCCTTTGAAGAGGGTGTAGTCAACGATAAAGAACAATCAGGCTGTTCAGCGTGAGCGGAGACGGCTGACAGCTTGCCCTGACTTTCCGGAAAGCGACCGTGGATTGCTCCAGAATGACTTCGTCACTTTGGTGCTGTGCGCGTGGGAATGAAAGGTTCTTGCTGGCCAGCAAAAGCCCCAGCCTGAGTTCAGACTAAGCCGAGCCATTGAAAGGAAAGGAAGTGGAACATCTCATATCCACATAGGCGAGGGGGGGACTCAGGCCGTCAGGACTGCCAAGGAGGGCAAGCTCTCTGAGGCGATGCACAACACTCATCCATCAAACCTCTACCAGGAGTGACTGACAGCCCCTACGGTTAAAATCAGTCCAAAAAAAAAAAAAAAGTTAAAAAACTACAGACCGGGGATTAACCATTTCATTATTAAAATGAAATAATTAAAAATGCCAACTCTACACATTTGTAGAGCTTTAAATTAGCTTGACACCTATCAAACCACAATACTGTACAAAAACAATGGGATAATAAACTCATACAAAGCTTCTATGAAATCAATACTGAGAGGCCATCAGGATAATGTCGACCAAAACAGGATTCAGATTTGTTTTTCGTGGTTTGTTTTATTCACAGTCATGCTGAGAAGCCACGGGAGGGAGATCGATCATGTGACTCAGAGGGTTTGAGGCTTAATGTCCAGCAGGTGGCGCCCTGGAGGAGACCGGTCAATGCGCCCTGCGTGGGGCTCGCATTAGGAAGGTGAGCAGCATCGTCACAAGGTGCGTACCTAAAACGAGACCATGGAGGGAACCTGGCCCATAATGCACCATGCTGTTTTTGCTTGTGAGGGATTTACCATTTTATTTGCCGAGAAATGGAATGAGGAGGCAGTTATTTATGTCTTACTACAAAGACCCATTCATGGTGGATAGCTAGCTGACGGTGTCTGCACAACCAGTAGACCGGCAGCTCTACTTTGCTTGAACAGGTCTAGCTTCTCTAAAGACTAACCAGATAAAATCATTTGTGAAAAGCGACACCTTCCGCGAGTCTCCAGCATGATCTGCGCCCAGTTATCGTAACGCAAGATCCAGAATGATGCCATAAAGCAGCTTTAGAAAACCATTGTCTTGGTCACAGAATCAGAGGGGCACGCTTTCCCGGGTCTGGTATAGTTTAGCGCTCACGCAACTGGAATCTTACTTCTGTCGCTTCACTGGCTCGGACTCTGTGGGGTGGATGTATGGAGTGAGGATCTCCTTAAGTGTTCTGTTGTCTGGCACCCTGGAAGAGAGAGAGAGAGCGTGTGTGAGAGGGAGTGTTGAGAGGCATCCAGATAGGGTTAGTCAATGATGCTGGACAGCTCGAAAGTTCCAGCTAACTGAATACATATGGGTCTCGCTAACCATTCCTTCATCGCTATGAATGAATCATATCTCAAGAAAAACACAGCGCTAACAGATCGACGCTACAAGAGGCTAGTCGGGACATGCGGCGGGGTCAGCGGTCTCATACCTTCTCTCCTTGTATTCCGTGCTGCTTTCTGGAAAAATGAGCTTCACGTGCCAGTAAAACCGGCACTCTCTGCAGGTGAAAGACGACGATACGTCAGGTTAGCTTCGCAACTGGATAGGATGACGGGTTCAAGGCACTCAAGTGTGTACTTTTGAGGGTTTCCCAGAAACACTTGTTTGCTGGAATTTCAGCTCCTCTAGCTCGGCATTTAGTCCAGGAACCGTCGCGATGTAAACACATAGCCCGTCTTCACCCAGTCTTTACACCCTCCTGGTGAACACCCATGCTCTTATCACTCTGCTTTGCTGGAAGCCATATCAGGTAGCACAAGTGCATAGCGTCTCTCTGGAGAGCCCTGGTTTATCAAGGGCATGGGTGAAGATTTAAGAACCAGAGAGGCAGCAACGGTACGTCGTGAGGATTCTGCACCACAGAGAAGAGGATCTACCAGATATAAACTGACACTAGGGCTGTCAGTATCAATTACGCCAATTGATTAGATCAATAATTGATTTGTCGAGTAATCGTTTATATATATTATATTGTAATCAGGGGTGGGACTTGATAAAAAAAAATGTATCTAATTAGAAGCTTTGTAATTAAATCAAAATTAATCACATTTTAAATCACATTTCAATATTTGACACGAGAAATAAGAACTTTAAGTTTGGTTTTATGAATGAATCACTATATATAAGCGTAAACTTCAAAATCTTGTTTATTGTCCCATCAGTCTACTATACAGACCAATAGACGAGTGCAGAAAAAACAGAGCAAACAGTTTTCAGATCACTGGAAATTTTGATCAAAAATGCCAAAGTACTGATTGACTTCAACTGCTCCCATTTTTCAAACGTCGTGTATGAAAAGCCAAACAACCCCATTTTAGTCAAAAACTCCCTCAAGTATCCCTGGCCAAAAATAAACAGTTCAAGATAAAGTGCTACGTTACCGAGCTGCACGCTAGCCCCAACATGTTTTGCACTGAGGTAGTAACGAAGGGTGTAAGTGCTCCTGTGATAAGCAAACTCCTTCCTGTATAAAGTGCGAATAACAGCATTTTTGTTTGTACTTCCATCTGGAAGTTTCTTATATTTAAATTTCCCATCCGCCAGCCTCATCGGTCTTTCCCATCACGCTCATCACATTGTGCGTCAATATAATCTGTGTGTCTGAAACTCGTGCACTGAGAAATGTTCTGTGGTGCAAACTAAAGTGCAAGTTAAATGTGTTAATTTTTTTATTTGTTATTTTTCCATAATTAATTAATCAAAATGAACGCGTTAAAGTTCCAGCCCTAATTGTAATACAATACGAGCATGAGACAGAAACCAAGCACGTGTTGTAGGGTGCACACTCACATATGGTCAGCTTAGGCACTCCAGTTGCATATTTTTGAACTGCGGAAGGAACCAAGGGGATCCGTTGGGGAGCTACACACGCGCAGGGTAAACATGTAAACTCCACACACAAAGCGGCGGTGTGTGGTGACACTGCACTCCATCACGCCAGGCTCGCACGACACGCGATGTTAATATCAACGTGGCATTTCATGCACATGCAACTGTCACATCGCAGGGACCGAGACATTCTGCTGGGTTCAAACCATCAATAAGTTGCGTTAAAATATTTTTATTCAATCACTGGAAACAAAACTTAACGAGTTATGCAATTTTAATGATGGCTGCTTTTCAAAATTATCTAGTGCCTGTAAAAAAAAAAAAAAGGTAGATAAGGTAGATAAGTTCTATTTCACTATATAGTTCATTTTCAACTCCTAAATATCGCCAAAACCACAAATACCACAATGTGAACTTCTCCCAATATTGTTCAGCCCTAAAATACAATACATTAACAAGATAATAATAATAGCAAATATTATAAGGTTATGCAAGACAATGCTGCTAAGAGATGGCGCTAACCTTCATTTTAGCAGCGATTATTCGGACATATTGGAATCACAGGCTCGGTGACTCCGAGAGGCTAAATGGCACATTTCTATGGCTAACCTGGCGTTACTAAGTGAGTCCGTCAAACCTGAATGTCTTCTTTTAAGATATATTTGCCTTGCAGTTCTTTTGTGCTACTTAAGTTCTGCTCTGCAATGCTGACAGACGACTGCATTTTCATTCACTTTTAACGTGAAGTACTTCCACACAACTGATGCTTTTGCTCTTTATTTGGACCCTCATCCCCTATGGGCCGTCATCCTTCTTCCATATTGCCAAGTAATCAAAATCAAATTTTTAAACTGATTAATAATCGAGTTATTGAGTTTAATCGTGTAATAGCGGCAGCTCTAATCAACATCCTCGCTATCAAGTCTGCAGCTCAAATGCCGTCGCTCAACGTCAGACTCATCAGTGCTCAAGCTTAGCGATGCCGACAATTCTGACAAAAGCTGGCAGCACGATGATCCACCAAGTTTGTTTTCACAGGTTTGAACTATGTAATGCAGCATGCAGCTTTCTTGCAACTAAGGAAAAAAGCTGTACCAAATTATGCGAGCTGACTGAACCGGACCAGACCGAGCAGAAGACCATGAGAACTATAAACATATGCAACTCCTAGGAAAACACAAAAAGCTGAAGCTCGCCATGGCTATGGGCACCAAGAGCCAAAGATGAATTTTTACATATGTTATTATACTTATTTTTTGAGAATGTCAGCAATCCTTCACGAGTCACAGTTAGCCACGATTGCGAGGGCCTGCGGTCAGTTTCCCGGTGGCTTGAAGCCTTCTGTAGACGACGACGCCTTGGGCCAAGAACACCAACCAAAAACACCGCCTAGGAAGTCCCGCATCTGACATCACCACCGAAAAAGTGCACGGCAAGACCGCCCCGGCAGCACATTTAAAATACCAGGCCTGGAAAAATCTCCAAAACAACCACAGCTGCCACTGAACCTCAGTTAAACACGCATCAATAAATTATAATTGGGAGGTTGCCGGTCCACGTCCCGTGAAGGAGCCTGTTTTATTTCGCTTGAATTCTTCCATTCAAACACCCAGCTGTATAAATGGGAAAAGTCAACTTCGAGCAAATGCACCAATGGTGCATCAGGAGAGAAAATAAGACTTAAAAGAGCACTTCAGAGGTTCTTCATTATGGAAGGGAAACAGATTAACAGCCCTCCGTACTGCAAGGCTGGGCTTATCGCAGTCTGAAATGCGACGTTCCCCACTCACCAGTTGATTAGGCTAGTCTAGACCAGTGTTTCTCAACCCGGTCCTTGGGGACCTCCAGGTGGTCCATGTTTTTGCTCCCTTCCAGACAAATCAGTCAGAGAAATCGAGAATGCACGGCTGGCCTAGATACAAGAGCAGGCAGGACCCTGGCAGGAGGCGCGCATCATCATTTCAGAAGGTGAGGACAACAGGGGGATGAGGGGCGGGTGACCAGTCCTTTCTCATCTCTGCCACCACACCCTTCCAGTGAAGGTAACCTGACCGGAAAACAAACCTTCCAATTGGCTAGACATCACCAAGATCTGGCTGAGGAACAAGAGAAGCCTATGAGTCCATTAGAGGGACAATCTTTGTTTAGCATTTAACCAGTGAGTAAATAGCTACTTGCCAAACATTTTCATTCTATTCTGCATTCATCTTTCTAGCCATGCGTCTTCTTCTTTCAACTAAGGATCTAGATTCCCTCTGCATTAGTCTTAATATTTTTAATTGATGTGTTGTACCAATTGAGTAATGGTAATGGTCTTAACGAGATGGAGAACATCTACAATGGATCATGCAGCTTTGGCACTTTTTCCAGGGTGGACACTAACAAACATTAAGCAATGTCGAAATCCCGCCCCCTCTCTCTCTCTGTCTCTCACTCTCTCCCACACACACACGCATACCTGTATTCATATCTTTGTAAGGACTTAACAATGACAACCGTAACTCCTACCCAGCCCTAACCTTAACCATAAGCAACCAAACAACATAAGACTTTTGTCAAAATAGCAAGTTTTTATTACGATTTCGGGACATTTGGTCCCCACAATGTAAAATACATGACCCACACACACAGGCCAGGACAACTACATAACTGATCTTAATGCCCATATTCAAATTCATATACCAAAAAAAAACTGCTTTGGGAAAATAATTTGGCGAGCTGCCACTGATCCAACATTTCTACACTCAAGTTGCTCATTATGAAGGAGCCAAAGCATTCTAGTCCATGGCAAGGCACATGCCCCCCCTCCCCAAATCATACACCGCAGGCTAATTTCGAGATGGCAGCTTGCCTGACCAGACACAAGGAGAACATGCAAGCTGCACACACAGAGGTCCGGGCTTGAGGCCCCCAACCCAAGAGCTCTGAGGCGACCGTGCTACCCACTGATCTATTTGCGCAACACGCTGGCCATTTCCAATTTTCCTTCTGGCTAATTAAAACACCCAAATCTTTAAAGTTACTAGGCAACGCCATATAAGCCTCCAGTAACTGCTCTGCAATCTTTTCCAGATATTTGGTTTGGAGAAGCAAGGTGATGTTCTCATTTCAGGTTTTAAACCACAAGATGTAACAATTTACATTTAATTATAAGATTAAAATGTTGTTTTGTGTGTGTAATGCTGCCCGTCCAATTAGCTTCATGGGAGAACAGTCTCTCTCAGGAAGTACAGGGTGTGAGGAAATGCAGATAGCCTGTACTGAACGTCTTGTACGCGCAGACACACGCATGCTGCACGCCTCAACAGCAGATGTATCCAACATCAAGTTATATCAGGGAAAGGAAATTCATGTTTTACCAGAAACAAACATTTCAGTTCTAGTGCTATTTTAAGATAAACATTTTCCATATCTAGAAGGTTACATTGGTAAATGCTGGAATCTGTCCAATAGCAGTATGCAAAATGTACTCATACATCAAATTTACAACATTTTTGGGAAGTTTTCCACAAAAGCCCTCCCCCATAGATGGGAACTTCATTTTTTTATTAATAGTTTAAAGGGTTAAAGGCACCCAACAGGATACAATCACCAAAGATCTAGTCTCAGTTATAGTTAAAATTATGTGTGCCAATTCTCAGCTTTAGTGACCAGAGGGAAACTGTATTTATGTTAATGGAAACACCGACAAAGCAGCTCACCTCCCAGCCTCACCCCATGCCCCCCCCCCCAACGCAAATGGGAAAACTTGAAGCTGCCGCCCCCAACGACCCTCATTCCCAATCAGCACGGATGTGTCTCTCAAAATCATTGCGAACCATTCGCAGCCTTTCGAGTAACATCTGCTTTTTATACATTGTACTTAGTACATTCTGATAACCTCCCCCAACCTACTTCCTAAACATCGAAACAAACCGATAATTTATTAGGCATAAAATTAGAAAAATGTCTTTCACACAGAGGCTGCTTCCAGTAACGAGTTCTGCCGAGCCTTCTGGGTAACGGATCGGCCAACCCCAGAGACCTGTTAGTGTGAGGCTGCCGCCAACCCCCCGCAAAATCTGGCATCACCTTCCCGTGTTGATGTACGATTTACGTTTCTGAGAAGACGCATGTTTGTTTCCATAAGCACGGGGGGGGGGGGGGGGGGGGGGGGGGGGGGGGGGGGGGGGGGGGGGGGGGGGGGGGGGGGGGGGCGGGGGGGGGAGG
>JAODKC010000047.1:15460698-15471324 GCA_026777985.1 Mormyrops attenuatus | reverse complement strand
CCCCAAACGAGCTTGATGGGCCGAATGGCCTCCTCTCGTTTGTAAATTTCTTATGTTCTTATGTTCTTATGTATGTGTATGTGCGTGTGCGAACGTCTGTGTGCATTTGTGTGTAGAACAGTCTCCATGGAGGGCTTCTCTGTGCGGTCATTCCATGACCTTCACAACGTCCATCGTAGGCTAAGATCAAATTTACACTTAGCTGGTTCAACCCACAGCGGAAATTGGACACATGATGGCTCTCGTTTTGCTTAGCTGATTACCAACAGGCCCTTCAGTACCAGGTCTGCCAGGGAGGCCCAAATGCCCACTAAGACCCTGGGTAACTCTTTACTTGACGGGGCACAAGTTCTTAGTAATAACCCATTTACCACTGAAATACAAATTTTGAACAAATCATGAACAAATATAGTCACTACTTGAGATAAAAGATGCGTCATGATTCATTAATAATGAACAAACACGAGATCAGTATTTCACTTGACTTGTTCCTTCTGTAGCTCACACAGGTGTACAGAATTATCAGATATACTTGCATATATAGTGATCGCTTGGGATGTAACATGTGTCACGATTAATTAATGACGAATTTACATGAGATCAGTATGTGACTAAGACTTAGTCTGTGGTTAATACATAATAGTATAATACTATATTTGTGCGCCATCAAGTAAAGTGTTACCGGACCCTGAGATAAACAAAAACAATCCAGTCACTCCTTCTGACACACAAAACAACATATGGCATGGCACAAACACCACACCACAAGTTAAGGGATCAGGTGGCCCTGATGCTTCTTAAAGGACAAAAAGATAAATTACACTTGGTCAAAAATAGTAAATATTACTAAAAAATAATTTTAGAGCCTTTATACCTTAAGCCAGGCCAGAAAATTATCAAAGGTCCCCCTGAAAACTTCAGCTTTTGAAATAGACAATGGTCACCAAAAACACAAGGACAGCACATAAGAAAATGTAACTGTCTGAAATGAATGTGAAAGTTACATAAGAAAACTCGACCTGGTCCCTAAGCTGCTACATTATGTAAGAAGGGGGCTCAAATCTTCCCCTGTAATTCTACTCTGAATGGAAATTTATCAAAAATGTGCACTATCAGACGGATTCACAAAGGCCCCACCTATTTTTAGAGTTATCCAAATAAAAGACTGGCCCACCTAAAACGCACTTTCTGGGGTCGTTTCATTAAGGGGATTATGGAAATAGACTCCCTTTTAAAGAAATAAATCATCTGTCATTAAAGGAACTCTTGTGGTCTTGTGATTAGAGTCTCAAAATGACAGGTAAAGGGAAAACTAAATGGAAACCTGTGATGTTATTGTCTTGGTATTATTTCATAAATTTCTAAGATAAATGGTTCTGAGACAAGTCTGGGGGCAGGTCCAGGTCCAAAAGGAGAGTCAGGTGACTGCGGTTTTGGTTTGATTAGCTATGCCTGGCCCCGAAAACAGTTCAAATTGGAGTGGCCTGTTTAGCTTCGGCCCCCGTAAAGCGAGTACGTGTCAGACGTGTTCAACTGCAGTGTAGTTTTTTTCCCTGGTCCCCAGCCTTCTCGGCCAATGAATCACTTCATTCATTCTTTGCTGGGTTTAGTGCAGTCCGAATAATCTACTGCAATTAATATCTTATAGCTATCGTAATATGTTCAGCTGAATGATGGATGAGACTGTTCGCCAATGCTGACTTGTTGATCTTCATGAGCAGCTCTCCTTTTTTAACCGAGTCTTCTGCAATCACACACAGTCCTGCAAACTCTCCCTTCCCAGGGGAGACAGGCTATTAGCTGAAGGCAGCCATCTTGGGAGTGAATGTTTCTTTCTTCATCTAGCACATTAGTCATGACTTCTAAGGTTCTCATGGTTCATGAGATTCATATTACAGACTTTGACTTTCTGATTTGATTTATGGTGGCAATGTCTTTAGGAAACCACCATTCACAAAATATAATTTCAAACATAGTACTCTTAACAGACTGACAGGATAGATACACAGACAGATAGATAGATAGATAGATAGATAGATAGATAGATAGATAGAAACAGATAGATAGATAGATAGATAGACACTTGGATGGATAGATAGATAGATAGATAGACAGACAGACACTTGGATAGATAGATAGATAGATAGACAGACAGACACTTGGATAGATTAGATAGATAAATAGATGATGGATGGATGCATGGATAGATAGATAGATAGATAGATAGATAGATAGATAGATGATGGATAGATAGATAGATAGATAGATAGATAGATAGATAGACACAGATAGATAGACACAGATACCTGTAGATAGATAGATAGATAGACACTTGGATAGATAGATAGATAGATAGACACTTGGATAGATAGATAGGAGTACTGAGGGACAGTGCTGGGAGTCTGTCATTGCTCTTGTGTTTGTGACCAATATGGGCATTACTTTGATAAGTAACTTATGTATACGTTTCTTAACCTCTCCATTTCTAGTTACAGATCTTGTTTGGAGCATGAAAAATACCTGGAACTTGATTTGGTAAACTTATACTGGTTAGTTTAATTCTTCAACTGTTTTGACATTTTCCTCTTCCTCTGTTCGCTCCTAGCTGCCTAACTGACTGACTGATCCAAGTAGAAAATCACCCTGCTTAACTGGCTCCGGTGAACATAAGCTATTATAGAGAATCAGACAACGAACACCTGGACAAAATTCCTGTTTTCTGTCTGCACCACGTTTATGCTACGTTTCTCTCAGATGGGGTAAAGCAAACCTTTAGGAGGGTCTGGGTGTTGATGGATCCACACGAAACCTTTTAGTATCACATCTTGACCGAGGCGAGGTTGGTTAAAGTAGCGCGAGCTGGACCTGCCCGGGGGAATGGAATTACTCATGGCTGAATTCTCACTGAGCCTACTTCTTTAGCAAATAATGCAGAAATCTGGAGAGTAGATGCACCCAAGGAGCCAAGAACAGCAGCAGCCTCCCTGTGGTTTTCTCTAGCTCTGGGCGGCCATTAATCGGAGACACATTCTTGTCACAGTGGTTGGCAGTCTGGCATTATACAATTATCATATTACAGTAAGCTCAGTATCTCACCTGCCAATATACGTAAAGGGCGTCCCCCTCAGGAATCTCAAAGAAGGGATTATCATCACCTATCCCCACAGAAAGACTCCTTCACTATACCCCGTGTGCAGTTAGGTAATGTCAGGAAACGTTCAATGTTTACAGAACCGACAGTGTCAGTTAAGAGTGTGAGCTCTCTGACAGAAGATGTGTGGTGCTTACATTCCGTTCAGCTTCACGGAAAAGGGAGTCTGTGGGATTTAGGGCTGTGTGGTTTCGCTCTTGGTGTAGGACCATGGAAAGTATGTCCTAGATGGTGCCAGACTGGCTTTGGAAATACGTTTCAGGGGTGCAGGGTAAACGGATGGTAAAATTCTCATACGTGCCACATCCCCATTTCTCCGAGGGAACCCAGGTACCTCTGGAAAAGCGGGAGATCAAGCGACACCTGGACACCCTTCTGCGTAAACCTCATTCCCCCTAGAATTTCAAAACTGCGAAGGCAGAACGAGTAAAAGCCAAATCAGTGATGTAGCAATGCAGCTAAACCAAGGAATATTTATAACATTAATGGAAAACAAAGCAAGAAATGCATTAAGGGGGAGATGCATAAAATGCATAATATATTAAGGCCATTGAGTCAGTGGGATAAACAGAGCAGATGTTGCCATCTGTGACTGTTCTGAATTATTAGTAAAGCAGACAGTTCCCTCCCATTAATATTTAAGCTAGCCTCATACTTCAAACGAAAACTGACAGAATCAACGTCGTTTTAGGAATACGGTGATCAGGCGCATCACCTGTCTAAGGCGTCCTAGGCCACCTTTTTCTTTGTTCTGATCCCACCCACTGGCCATGATTGGCTGATGAATAACGTGATGCTGCCGGGTTGGTCAGCAGGACTAATTATACCATTACCAGCATGCTTTGCACCGCACCTGTCTGTGAATAGTGTAAATCAGGGGTAGGCAACCCTGATCCTGGAGTGCGGGGATCAAGACGGTTTTCCATCCTACCTGCTCTCTGATGAACCACACCTGATCTCAGGCAGATAGTAACTCATCAGGTAGGACAGAAAACCTGCTGGATACCGGCATCCCAGCATCAGGATTTCTTACCCCTGCGTAAATAAATGTGTATTCGTGTATTTATGTTGTAAATAGTTAATGTGTAATGTTTGCTGTGGAATGTGTGTTTTGTTAGTATGCGTTGTGTAAACTACTGGCTTCCCTGTCAGTGCCGCTGATAGTATAACACCAGGGTGGCCAATCAGAAAGGGCTGCTGGGTATGAGGGTTTCGCTGCACCTCCCTAATTAGATTACTAATTACCGGACTGATTGGCTGACGGGTCCTCACAGCTGGGATTGAACAGCTGACCTAAAGGTTCTGCATACACACTGGTCCTTTGTGGATAAGATCAGCCACCCCCATATTAGACCAATAGTGGCTATTAATAAATAATTAATATAGAGAGCAACTTCCATTTTAAACAAACTGTGATCTCCTTTATTAAAATGATGCCACATATTGCACGTTTATTTGCGCTCTGTATGTGGGTCTGCTGTAACATTCAGCACTCCATAGGGTTGTGGCGTGACACAGAACAAACAAGGTGATGGCATTTAAAATATGTGACAGATTGTTCTCACCAACGTGTTACATTTTATTTTGTGTGGACGTTATTCAAAGTGTGTGGTCAATTCACTCCTGTAACTGCTGTTCCCCGAGTGATGTTCACGTGTCTGCCAGCATCCCCCCCCCCCCAAGGTTGTTTGTTCCCCATTCATTCCTGGAAAGCACAACAGCTTACTATTTATCTGTAACAGAAACATTATAAGCATTTTCATGGATGACGTTTGTGTCACATGACCTCTGTCGCATTCAGCATGTGACGTTCAAAGGGTCAAAGATCAGCTTTCCAGAAATAGTAGTTGCCACATACTGAAACCTTTATCCATTTTACGGATTATTTTGGAGTCCATAAAAATCATTTTTATCCCAATAAAATACAAAATAAATATTTACAGAAAGTCACATTTGGAAACATAGTTATGAGAAACGGATGTTTCAAACCAGGCTTTAAACATCTCATCCAAATATGACGTTTCTCTGTGGTGATACTTTGATTACCTGGAACCGCCTGATGCTGCATTTTTGCTGGTACTAAATGTGAAGAGATGATAACTCATGACCTAATAAATCAGGAGGCTTGAATCAGCTTGTAGCTCAAGCATATCTTCATAGGGACATAAAATTGTGCAAAACGCAAGTGAATTCTTGTAATGGAGCAAAACCTTTCACATTTTAATGCTAAGTACTGCCAGTGCAATCATATATATGTATTGTATACATAAAACCTGAGGTACGCTACGTTATTACATGGTTTTTGGAACCAAAAACATTACAGTGAGTTATAGCCAGATGGACTAAAAGCACATGAGCAGAGAAGAAACCTCTTAGAGTTTTTTTTCGGTGACCACCTGAGAGATGAGCTCACAATTGCATGCTGGGAAGACATGGGGGTATATTCATCTTGGTAAAGTGTCGGCTGAGTGAGACAGCAGGGCTGTACATTCCAATCATTTAAATTTACAGAAAGCATCTTTGTTTGTGGAGGCACAGATCAGCAACATGGTAGTTTCAAAAACCCTTTTATCGTGCTTCAGTGGAAGCGAAGGGAGTAAAACATCTTTTGAACTCCATTAAAATATTGAAATATCCATTAAAACACTGAAATAAACAACCCTGTCCTCCCGGTAACCTGAGGCTGGATTGCAAAGGAAAATGTCATATATCTTCAGTATCAGACCAGCTTTTGTCTTTGTTCTTATTCCAAATACATTACTTCATTCTCCTTTTAATGATTATGTTCTGCAATTAAAAAAGAATTAAAAAAAGCCAGCACCAGGATACTTACAGTCATGAGAACGACATGGAGCGACAGGTCAACACTGCTCAGTAAAAACTAAAAGGTCTGGCTGAAAGGCCCCCCCGGGGACCGCCACAGTGAGATCAAAAAAACGCTCAGGAGGGCATGCCAGAATTTGCCGGAACAGGCGCCCTGGAAGCCAAAGGAAGAGTTGGGTGAAACGGCACAAAAGTGTGGAAAATGCCTCTATCCTCTCACCGGGTCTCCCTGCTCTCCGGTAGGTCCCTGGGGTCCAGAGGCATCGACAGGTAACATGGTACACCGCACTATCACTACTAGGCCCCTGCTATCGATTCAATGAGAGGGACAGTAATCTAAAAGACAGATGTCGTCAGAGAAAACAACTTTAGTGGCTTACAGGTCTAGGTCCAGTGGTGCCAGTAAGGGCTTAACCCAATCAAACACTCTGATTAGTTTATTACTGATCCTGATCACCCAGGATCTCTCAGGATCGGCACATGAAAGCCAGGTGAGTATAACTGTAGGTTCTATAAGTATCTGGGTGTGACAAGTGATTGTTCTTCCATCCCAAGTGTAGTGAGTATTTGCTGCAGTCTGTAATATATTTATAACCTGGTCACCTTCCCATAAGCTCACTATAAATGAAACGTTTTTATGTTGAGCTGCATTAGCCAAGAACTCCTGCCCTCAAATTACTTTTTCTCAGTTTACGGCCGAGAGGCTAGAGCTGATTGATTACCTGAAGTGTTTCACCTGGTAGGCGTCATGCCCTGGGTCCCCACGGGCCTCTCGCTCTCCAGTAGGCCCCTGGGAAGCACTAACATTGGGCTTTATAGAACTATATTTCTAGTAGTAAGTATGAGATTTATGCTAGTAATACCCGCCCCCCCCCCACCTCCATCTTCGGCGCCACGTGGCGCAGATCAAAAGACCAGTCCAAAGTTCACCAATCTTGTGATTTTGTCCTCTCCTTCAGAGAACGCTGGCAAACCTAAACAAAACATCACAGTGCTCATATGGCGTGAGAGATTTGCTTTTTGAGTGCGATCAAACGAAATTACAGCTGGTCATGTTGTGAGCTTCTAGGCTTCATCTCTTCTCCAAAGCTTTCCAAAACCTTTTATGACTTTGAACCTCAACTATTCCCAAGTTTGTCTGAGAAAGGAGTTTATTACGGAACAGAAGCATGACTGTAGTTGCATACATGGCCTGAACTCGTCTGTTCTCTTATTGATTAGCAATTCTGAGGGGTTCTGGGTAACAGTCGGGTGTGTTCCACATGGATTTGTGCCAATGTGTTGAAAACAAGCTTTCAGAGGTATATAAGACCTACTGGTTTGCCTGGGGGTCCTGGGAATGGTCTATCCTCCCCCAGGTGGCTCTGGAAGTTCAGAGCATTGATTGTAGATGTTGTCATGTCGTGCTTGCAACCACACACATTGCAGACCGTGTTCGATTGAAGTGTTTGATAATTCTGCCTCAGAAGAGTCTCGAGTCTGTTGATATGAGGTGAGTTCATATATTAATGCAGTGACTAGTAATGATAGCAAGTCCACCTCAAAGACTTCTGTCTAATAAAAATGAACAAATACATATTCATAAGGCAATACATGTGGTCTGAATTTGTCTTAAGAGGAGTTATCCATCACTTAGACCACACTGCACAGGACAAGCTAGAATATGAGAGTTTGTTTGCACTCTGCTGTTGGACGGCCTGGTGCAGCTAGGTCCTGGACATACAGTAAAATGTCAGGTGAATCCAACCCCAATATCTCATTACAGCCCCACTAGTGCCCAGCTTGGGCCTTGTGGGAACTGACTTTAATTCTGCAGACACCCGCTCACACCGATTACATTTGAGAGCGATTTCACAGCTGTGTTATGAAGAAGTACAGATAGTGAAATGTAAGTGCGATGTGGGGACATGAACAGGCTGCTTCATGCTCCCCGATGTCTGAATGTTTGTCACAGTGAAGACTGTGTGCAGGAGAGCAGCAGACACAAAACAAAGCAAAACAGGGGTCATGTGACTTTGCCCTGCCCAGACACATCCACCCTCCGCCACCTTACACTATAATCAACTGAAAACCAATGAACAATCACTTAAAAACTATACAAATAATAGATACAGGAGCCATGTTGAATGTGGTGTTCCTCAAGGGGCAGGGTGTTACAGGTGGGGGGAGGGATGAGGGGCCGGGGGAACCTTGCAGTCCTGGTTTGTCTGAGTAATAATACCCACTGTTAATGCTCAAGTACTGGTTGTACTAGGGAGTTCCCGTCCTGAAGTAGCTTGTGCTTTATTTTTTTACCAGTTATCGTCAGCAGGTTTCCATACTTAAAGAAAACAGGGCTGTCCTGCCAAAAATCGGGTATGTTCATTTTCACTGTGAAGTAAAATGGTGTGACAGCATTAAAGTGCACCAAGATTTACTGAATTCGCTAAGGAACATTCCGGCATGTTTTCAGAAGCATTTTCCAAGCTGCAAACAGGGATTCATTCCAACCAACAGCCAAATGGAGCCGTTGTTAATGCCAGATGTCTTGAAGTGTAGGCTGCAGTGGCTTTACTGGTGATCAGCGCTGAGTGCGGCAAACCCAGGCTAAGCCTTTGTCACGTTTACACGTTAACAGCTGGCAGAAAAGGGCCGTCCCTGCTTTATGTCAGCGGGCTTCTCGGGAAACGAGCCGACTAACTAGTTTCTAAGGTAAAGCACGTTGACTTACGGAGGATCACACTATTCCAGCCCCCCTTCTGCCCCGTGAGCCTACTGATCTCCAAGATGATCAAGAAGCAGAAAGGTTCAGTTTCTCACACCCTGCAGCATGTGCGCCAGCTTTCGGGAGCCAAGGAGATCGGAATACCTCCCTCGAGGGCCACATCTCTCCATCGACATCGGCGACGAAATGTTATAAACTGCCCATATCTACAAGTTCACATAAAACTTCAATGTGTGGAACGTAAATAATTGTTTCAAAGCACTGCATAAATCGTTTACGTGTGATTCATGAGGTCGGGCTGCCCTAAAATATGCCCGATTGCCTTTTCCAAAGTGACATCAACATTTGCTAGTTAAATATGTTAATTACATGGCACTAAAAACAAGTTCCAGATTTTTCTCACTTTGTTCGGTTGCCAGTAAAGGGGTTATTTGAGGTATTGCGTAATTTCAAAATTGCACGGGGGATCAATGCTCAACTCTCGTTCTCTTCAAAATGCTACCCATCCAGTGCCAACCACAACAAAGGGGGCTTAGCTTTGTACTATCAATCAGACTTAACGGGTTTACGGAGGGGAAGAAAATAAACTCTGCTTAGCAATAGCTCATCATCAGAGCAGTTGCTGTTTTAAATGCTCTGGGCCGTCCTCTTAGCTGTTTGGCGTCCGGGACATGGTGGAATGTTCGTGATGCCTAATTAAGGAACATCACCCAACTGCTCATGGTGTGGTTTATGTCACATCGCTTATCTAGCTGCCTACTTCAGAAAAAATGGTGAGTGTTACGCTTATAAGAATAAAACAGAAGGCGGCCTTTATTGTCATTTTAAAAACTACAAGGCAATTATGAGCGCTAATCCAGGCGTGTAATCGGAGAAATACCGATGACACACAACAGTATGGAAAAACAAAAACAGTATCACATCACTGAGTGTTCTTAGGGCATTTCACCTCCTGTAGTCCAACTGGCCTCTTTACAGAGATCTGTACATTCCTTCTGTCAGTAAGGCTAGGCCGACCGGAATAATGGACAATTCATCAACTGTAAGTTCTCCAGAAATACCTAACATCCATCCTACCATATTCTAATGGTTTATCCTAGTGAGGATTGTGGGGGGGCTGGAGCCTATCCTAGGCACCACAGGGCACAAGGCTGGGGCCACCCTGAACAATTAAACACTGGAGACAATTAAAGCCAGTCTGTTGCAGGGAACACACATGTGCAAACATGCACACACGCATGCACACATTCATATTCATATTGTCATGGGGACTGTACCTTCTTTTCTACGGGAAAAACTCTAATCCCAAAGATGACAGCCTTAACCATAAGTAGCCAAACAAAACACAACATTTCTGGTTTTTTGATTGGTCACAGATTTTTAGAAAATTGAGTTTCTCTTTGTTGTCCCAGCAAGGTGAAAATAACAGGTTTTTATTACTTTATGGGGACATTTGGTAATATTCCAAATGACCACACACACAGATATTCAAATTGTGGGGCTGCACCCCCCTGGTGGAGTGTCAAGAAACTGCAGAGGGGCCCGGGGCAGACCTATTTCGAAACTGCAATTATTACAAATATTAGAACCGATGTGAACACATTACACCTACACACATTATATGATGCTAAAATTTTTAATCTAACTTGTATTTCATAAATCTTACTGTCATCATTACTATTCTATAATAGTAATAGTAATAAGAATAATATATATTGCTTTACTTTTGTTTATTATTTTGTTACGAATTAAACCTTTGTACCTATTATTTTCTTCAAATATGCTTAATGGTTTGTATGCTATACAGCAATAATGTGTGTTGCCTTGAAAGTGCTTTATAATGAAGTTGACATTGACATTAGTTGGAGTGTGTGTGTGTGTGTGTGTGTGTGTGTGTGTGTGTGTGTGTGTGTGTGTGTCGGGGGGGGGGGGGCGGGGAGAGATAGTA
>JAODKC010000047.1:15436584-15453360 GCA_026777985.1 Mormyrops attenuatus | reverse complement strand
TTACTTCTATCCCCTTTTTTGAATATGGGCGTTATATTAGCATGCTTCCAATCAGAAGGTACCACACCAGTAGATAATTGCTATGCTGTGTGACCCACAGTTGCGGGCACAAGGGCTATAATTCATAGAGGAGCCAACCTTATCATTAGCCAATGATATGCTTTGAATCGGTGAGTGACAGGGGAAGAGACACTCCAAAACCAATCAGCACCCCTGTGGCCTCACCGCCCCCCCCCCACCCCGTATTCACCACAGACTCTTGCAGTAATAAATAAAAATGGTGAGGTGTTTATAGGCTAGTAGCAAAGATTACTCCAAGGCTACTCTGCTGTAGTGAAAAGCTTAACAAAACAGCTCAAATGAATAGCTAATACTACTTATTTTGAAATATGAGTCTCGCTTGTTTGGGGTCTATGGGCGGTTCCCAGCCCACCTGCTGCCTGATGTCGGCCAGCGCCGCCTCCAGCTGCCGGCTGAGGGAGGCACATTCGGCGGAGCGTCGCTCCAGCTCTGTCTCGCCGTACCGAAGGACTTCCTCTTGGCTTGCCAGGCGGCGGACCAGCTCCGTGTTCTCTTGCTGCACCTCCTCCACCCGCCTGAAGGGGCACGGAGCAGACCGCCCGTCAGTGTCAAATCAGATCAACTGGGGCCCCTTTGAGAGAGCGAGCTCACCTATGCAGGAGGTCTGCTTTAAGCTGCAGCTGCGTGGAGACCTCGCTCATGGTGGTCCTTGTCGCCAGGGAGGTCGCGAGCTGCTGAGACTGCCTGTTGACCTGCGGACACGCATGGGTCTGTTCTTGGCAGCATGGGGGACTCAGGCAAAGAGAATCCCTAATCTAAATAATTAATTATCTAATAAACACATACGCAAGTAGCTAATACTGCCTGAGCACCAAACTGGATTTGCAATAGGTAATCTGGTGGGGAGGGGGTCTAATAAAGGAACATGGAAGCAGGTGGAATGAAACAGGAATCACATGCTGACTGTGAAGATGGGGGAGGGGACACATGTGTCAGAAGCTCATAGCACGAACACAACCTTGACTTGCACAACTTGCAGGTACACGGCACATGCTCATTGTGTCACCAAACACAGACAGCCACGTTTTTGGCTCCACCTGGTGGTAGGAGGCTCTAGCTGCACATTTTATACCACATTAAGTAATACATTTTACTTATCGATGTGCACCTCAGCCTGCAGCTGCCTATGGATTTCTGACTGGTCTGAATGCTTCCTCTCAGAGCTCTGGAGCTTGTCCTCACAGTCCTGCAGCGACTGTTGGGCTGCTTTCAGCAAATCTGGGTAGGCTGCCAGTTCCCTCACCCGTGACTCCAGCTGTATTTTTACCTGAGGATGGGCAAACAGCTGTTTGAAGGCCCCATTTGAAAAACACCCACCAGTACCAACCTGAATCCCTCATTGAAAACACCCATCAGTGACCACCTGAATCCCTCAAACACCTGCCAGCGACCATTTGAATCCCTAATTAAAAATACCTGCCAGCTACCACCTGAATCCCTAATTAAACACCCACCAGTGACCACCAGAGTCCCTTATTAAACCCCAGCCAGCAACCACCTATTTTCTTGGGGAAAACACCTGTCAGCCAGCACCCAAGTCCCTGTTAAAACACCCATATTGTTCACTCAAATTTCTTTGTCTACTCAAAATTCACACCTGGCACCCTGGAGTCTCTGCACATTACACTACCCAGACAGCAGAGGGGGCTGGAGCTCAACCTCATCACATATAGTGTATGTCTGCCTGTCCTAGAAAAACAGAGGGGGGCACAATATCACCATAAATTTAACAGCTATGGGAGAATCCTTCAGATTCAGTCTAACAAAAGCCAGAAAGCAGAGAGAAAAAACAATACATCTATCACAGATCATTAACAAGCTGATGAATAGCTCATTTAAATTGAGACTCGCCCAAAATGATTACAGTTGTCCGGTGACTCGACAAACGGCTGGCAGAGCTAACTACTGACCGCTGTCTGTCAGTCGATGCCTTTAGCTTTCCAGCAGAATAAGATTAATGGCGTCTTAAAACAGGAGGTGCCTCTATCCTCCTCTGCCGACAGAACAGATCTCTCTAACAACACGGCAAGGGAGATCCAGAATATGTTAGATCATATACAGAATAATAATGGATTCATTCATTTTTACATTGCAAAATACAAAACATGCGTGATTTGTAGAATCCTGAGTGTGTCTGACTGTCTTTATATGTGTCCATGTAAAGGCCATTTAAAAACAAAACGAAAGATGCACCTTTTCATGTTCAGCTTCTGTTCCTTCCCTGGCAGCCTCGTTTTCTCTCTGGACCTGCTCCAACTTTACCTTCATGGCCTCGAGCTCCCTCTGAAGGTCGTCTACCTTTGGGAATACAAGCAAAGCGCATTCTCATACTCCTGCTAATCACTGTACCATTTTAATAAGAGGTGTTTCACCAGAAAGCTCTGGCCGTTCTTCTGAAGAAAAGGCGACGCCAGCGGCCACATCGGCAGGCAGACGCCCGCGTCAGTTGCTCCCTCGTGACCGCTGGCTGTAGGCGCTTACTCCACTGCAAGCTACCTGCGCACGGCACCTCTCAGCAAGCTCTTTCTGCTCCTGGCAGTTGGCGTTCCGACCATCGAGCTCCGACGCCGAGCGCACTAGCGCCTCCTCCAGGCCAGCGATGCGCACCTGCAGACAGCACAAAATGAGTGTTCAACAGGCTCCCAGTCGCACAGCACTGTGAACAAACCAAATAAAGAAATACCATTACCATGAAATATACCATTTTAAAACGAATTTCTTTTCTTCTTTCACACTACACACTTAGCTATGATCCCCACAGCTCCAGAAAGGAGGGGGTACAGCTGTTTACATCCGTGTGGGTGTGCGACCCACTCTCTCCGTTTAGCGTTCCTTCACCTTCAGCTCCACATTCTCCAGGCCCAGCTCTCCGTTCTCCATCCTGATCTTCTCCATCTTCTCTGGAAGGTCTCGGCTCGACAGCCTGGCCGCATTTCTCTCCTCGTGCAGCTCGGCGGTCAGGTCGGAGACTTGGCTGAGACAGAAAGAGACCGATCACAGAGGCCACATCAGCCCCAACCCTAACCCTACCCCTCACACGCTGATCCTGACAGAACAAAGCAAAGCAAAGATGACAGAGATCTGATTCTTCCCAGCAGAAGCACGAAAACGTGCTTGACCCTGTCTCCAACCACATAGCCAGGTAGTGAAATTGTGGGTTTGAACTGCCCCCGAAATTTGTTTGAATCCCCCTAGATGAGTCGGAAAAATCTACTGAGATGACCCCCCCCCCCCCCCCACACTCCCCGGTCAACCCATGAATTTTTTTCTGGGTCTGAGCCTGTCTGCCTCCTATCAGCGACGGCCGTCTTACGCCAAGAGGACGGCTATCTGGGCCTCCAGCTGAGTCTTCTCCTCCGACACCTGCTCAAAACATCCCTTCTGGGTTCTCGCCTCCGAATTGGCCTCCGCCAGCTGCAGGTCCTGTGTGCATGAGGCACAAGGAAATACTGACACACCCACACACAATTACTTACATCACAGACCAAACTGTCAAGCAAAATTTGGGGAAATACCAGAATCAAAATGTCGTCATCTCAATAACTCACTCCGCTGATGTCACAGTAGAAGGAAATGACATCACTGTCGCAGGTACCTTCTCCCTCATTTGACTGTAGCACTTCTCGATGGCAGACTCAAAGCGTTCTGCCCGCCGTTTCTGGGCCCTGACGGCTTTCTTGAGAGCTTCCTTCTCCCGGGTAGCCTTCTCTGACACAGCTGTCATCCCCGCCCTCGTAGCCTCCGCTTCCAGCTTCCGTTCGACCATCGCTCTCTCCAGACTCTGCCCGGGAGTGGTAGCAAGCTTCACAACCCCACGCTCAGCGAACAGACCACTAAGTACATTATCCTAAGCCAGTCTGGTAGCTCTGCTAGTGTGTCAGCGCCCCCTGCTGGTCCTCACCCGCAGCTGCACACACAGCCGGTTGTTCTCCGACTCCTTGCTCCGGAGCTGCCCCTGCAGAACGGCGCGGGTGGCATCCATAGACTTTGATAGCTGAAGTGTGGTGCCGACGTTCTCCTGCAGGACACCACGACGCACAAATTCAGTCATTTTTGGGCCTTCCTTTGTCAGGATTATAAATAACCTCAAATGGCAGTCTTGCCACACCGAATATAACTGTGGTGACAAAGTAAGATGAAAGTCATTTCATGAATCGGGGAAACGTTAAATGTCACACCATTTCTCTTATCCGCATATCCGTCAGTTCTCCCATCTTGCTCTCCGTCTCGCTGAGGTTTCTTTTCAAGTTCTAGGTAAAGCATAAAAACTCATTCAAATCAAAATGTTTCCCATTTTATTAAACTTCACAAGTGAAAGTTAGAGTTAGAGGTCACTTCAGCAGTTATTCAGATCTTAATTTTTTAGGCACATACATCTCTCATTCATACATGTGATTTTAATCTCAACCACTGAACCAGGAGCCGCCCCGACACCCCCTATACCCCTAATTTGTAATTAGTATTCCTCTTTAAATTGTCCCATGTCTCTCCATTCGATCAAAGCCCCATTGCTTGTATGCCGGGGTATGAAAAACAAAAATCCTCACGTAGAAGCCCACCCGATTTTCAGCTTCCGTCCGTGTCAGCTTCTCCAGTAAAATGTCTATTCGCCGGCTCGTCTCAAGACGATTTTCCTGAAGGTAAAAGAAAGTGAAACTACCTTCACAGAAGAGCATGACGCTAAATGCACACCCTGGTAGGCCTCGGTGCCAGAATCACACACCTCGCGGTTCTGCAGCTCTCTCAGCTGGTCACGGACCAACCTGTTGATGCGTTTGAAAATCTCCAGCTTCTCCAGCAAAAGGTTTTTTTCCTGCGAAAGCTGCCGCTCACCTGAGTGCTTGAATCTCCAATCCTAAAACATACGTTTTGAAAATCAGCAAAACAATACAAATGATTGCAAGTGCACTTCGCAATTTGGTGGCAATCAGATCAGTGAATATGACTGAAATAAAACTTGTTTTTAACTGGAGGTTGAGTTCCCTGGGGAATAAATCAAATGGTAAATCATGCATGCAATTATTCTACGTCAGGAACAATTAAGTTCCCCAGAGATCCTGAGTCGGGCGTCACGGCGGCTCAGTGGGAAGCAGCTCTGACTCACACTCCTACTCAGCATGACTGCGGCGTGTATGCTCTCCCCATGGGGCAGTTCTCCTTTACGCGTCCTTTACAGCATATGGCTCAGCAGGCTAAGCCTATGAGCCTGTGATCAGAAGGTTGTTGGTTCACGCATGGCTTTGACAGAACGGTCGCATGTTTGTGGGCCCTTGAGCAAGGGGCTTTGACCCACGCCTCTGTGGGAGCCGCTGCATACACATCTGTCTGTGTGTCACAGACAGCAGGATGGACATGCGAAAAGAGAACTTCTCCAAGGGGATCGGCAAAGTTTCATTGTTGTTTAATACTATCTTGCAGATGCTTTTATCCAGAGCGATGTACAGCTCAGAAAGGATCAGGCTACGGAGCTACTGGGTTTAAGGGCCTCGCTCATGGGCCCAATGGTGAAATCACTATGTCCATCCTGGGATTTGATCTGGCAACCTTCCGATCAGTAGTACAGGGCCTCAATCAGCTGAGCCGCATACTCCGGATACCCCGCTTTCCCCCCAGTAGTCCACAGACATGCAGCTAGGCTAGCTGGTGTCTCTAATGTGTAACGCGAATGAGTATGCGTGTGAACTCCGTGATATGCTGACATCCTGTCCAGGACGTCCTAGGGGCGGGCCGATCCACAGCTTTTTTTTTAGCTTCGATCCGATTCTGACACATTACTGCCGACACCGATACAGATTCCGATACAAAAGCTCTTTTTACTTTCATATTTTAATATTAGAAATGTATAATATCTAAAAAAAAATACTTTATATTAGTAATATTTTTTTAAACTAGCAAATACAAAAGGAAAAAATGTATGTCAAATAATCTTTAAATGGGCTACAAGAAACATACATAATGTACCGTTCCACCTCCCTTGTGCATCTTGTTTAAAGCCTTTTTGAGGTATTTGAGGTTCAGTTTGAATATCTTCCAAGGGAGGATATACAAGTGGCGAATGCTTAAAATGCCCCACAGTTTTTCTCACTAGCAACATCACTTATACTTTGTTGCAATAGTAGCCCCTCGTGTATCACAAGCTGTAGTGAGTGCGCAAGACAGCCCAAGCTAGTGCTCTGAAACCATACATTGCGTTGTTTTGCAAAATTGTGCGCACTTTGTTTAGTGGGATCTTCCACTAATCACTACTTCCTCTAATTAAGACTTTGTTTTCACAAAGATTGCAAATCTCTATACTACTAGCTGTTGTCTCAAGTGTGAAATACTTCCAGATCGTCACCCTCTTATCTGGTGCTCTTACACTCCCCCTACTGTGAGGGGTACACGTATGACATCACAGCAGGCGGAAGTCACTGCACTCACACCTGAGTAGCAAAAAACTGAGTGGCATCATTAGCACTCGGCTTGAATGCTGCAAAATACACACGTAAAATGGCAAAGAGCTGTCGTGCGATTGATTGTACAAATAGCTCCTATTGTGGGCTAAATAAGTATCACATGTGGATCGGTCAAATACAGCCGCGGAAAAAATTAAGAGACCACAAAACAATTTTTTGTCTGTGGATAATGTGTTTTTTTTTTTTTTTGCAAACTGCAGCCTGGTTCTTCTGTGTTTCTCATTGATGAAGCACTTCTTCCTTGCTTTATGGGACTTCAACCCTGCTTCTAGGAGCTTGATACAAACTGTCCTAGCAGTGCACTTCACACCATTTAATGTTTCCCATTTCTTTTGAAGGTCACTTGAGGTCATCCTCCGATTTATGAGGCACTGGCTGATAAATTGAGTCATCTCTGGCATTAAAAAGTTGCTTCTGCCCTCTACCCGGCTGGTTTCTGGTCATTCCCAGTGTCTCCTGCTTCATCTTATTCTTGTGTACTGCTGACTTAGAAATTTTGAACCTGGCAGCTTTCTGCCTGCAGAACAGGGATTAAACCAGGATTTAAAAAATGCAGAGTGGTCTCAAAGTTTAGTATCTGCTGTTTGGCCGAAACCCGATTCATCTAACAGGTATAGATCAGTGCTGATACCAATGGGAAAATATCAGATCAGTGCACCTCTAGGATGTACCCCACCCCTGTGCCCTAAATCTGCCTTCAACATGATCCAGGCTGCCTGTCTTGCGTACTGGATAAGCATGGGATGGATGGAATGTGGCAGGAGGCTCTCACTGCAGCGAAACAGGCAGAGATTGGCTGGAAACTCATTTTTCAGTTTCCCATAAAACCAAAGGAGATACTGATACAGAATGATGACCTTGCTGGGTCCGTTACATGAGCATTTCATCAAATCCATAGAGATCACACTGTCCCTTCTTACTTACATCATGGCCATCCGGCAAAACGTCTTTGAACGTCAGGAGCTGCACAGCCACGGCGGTGGCAGCGGTCTCGGCCTCGATCAGGGTCCGCAGCAGATGCGCGTCTTTCATATCATCGTAACTGTGCCTTAAGAAGCAGAAGTGGCAAAATGGAAATACAGACGTAATGATTAAAGGTAAAGAGAAACGACCACCGTGGTGGGGTTTTTGAAGACTACCTGTCAAGGTCAGAGCGACTCAGGTAGGACCTGCTTCCACACCACCCCCCTCCTCGGCCGTCCCGACCACCAGACAACAATGCGGCATCACCTCCAGCCGTCCCAGAAGCATGTGGTGAAGGTCGCCCCTAAGAGGGAGACAGGACGATCGGCTCAGTTTCTCTGTCCACCACAATGCACCAAGCGGTACCGTTACCACTGTGTTCTTCACATGACTGTGCCCCTTCAGTGATGAAGCCTTCAGGACTTCAGACTCAAACAGAAAATATTCATGAAACGCAGCGCCTTAATATCACCATGCTGAACTTAATGCCTTTGTCTTTCAGATCTCTCCTAAAGACCCATAATTCAGGTACCAAACACACCATACTAGCCACCAATTTATTACTACATGCACCATATATTATATGACATAATTATATGATGATATTACCATATAGGCGATGCCTCCCTGGCGTCCGTAGGCCAGCGAGAATGACCCAGCTACCGATCCATAGTGCGCTTCATCAGAACAGAAGCAAAACCCACACCTTCACTCTACCCCAGGAGTCACCTTAAAGTCGAAATCAGCAACATCATGAGATGAACTCTCCTTCTCTTCTTCGGTGTTTCCAAGGTCAAAGTCGTCGGACTGGCTGACCGCCCAGATCTTATCTGCTGGTTTTTGAGTTAAGTTTGGTTTCTTCGTGCTTTTCTGTGGGAAATAGAAATTTGGAAATTAATTCAAAAGATCGAAGAGTTTCTGTGATTTTAACTGTGTACATGCCAAATAAAATGTATTATTTTTCTGTATTATTTATTATCATTATAACTTGAAAGGTTATTTTATGACCATTGGCAGGCATTATTTACCTCTTTGGACTTATGGAATGTCTCACCATCCTTGTTGATGGTTTTGGCTGTTTTTTTCCTGGTACCAGTGCTCCCATAATCGGGCACTGAAGTGAGTGCAAGCTGTTCCATCTAAGGACAACAGCAATATTTTCTGATTTTTTTTTACACTTAGTTTCATTGTACACCACTGATAAACTGAACATGACTGAAGCAGAGATTAAACTCTACCTCCATGGAGGAAGGTAAGGAATGACTCCGATGCACATGAATGCGAACAGGAGCCGTCTCATCTACGTGCACATGGACCGGGGAGGATGACCGAGCCTTCATCCTATAACCGGATACCATGGACAACCAAAACTGATCAGTATTGGACACGGTAAATGGCAAAAATAAACACATCAGTGACACGACACCACATGAGCTGCCTTGAACAATTACAAACTGACGTGCATCACTTACAGCTACGTCCAATGTGTGATCAGTGCACCAACTAACCTGTCATCTACTAAACCACATAAATAAACCGCTGCATCCATCCTGAAATCAAGTTTATATCTTCCAGATAAAACTTGGAAATTTGCTGGCTATCAACGAGTATTTTTGCCGTCAAAAAAAATATCAAACAATTTCACTACATTGGATAAGGTAGTCAGATCAGTTAGCGACCCAGCTAACTGATCTGGCTACTTGGGTCACGAATTCCCCGTCATCGACAGCAATCGCCGTTTTTGCAAAATCGATTTATAACGGGTTTACATTCACGGCGCCCTGAAGTTGAATGTGCACGTTCATAGAGAAAAACCGAGACAGAAGAATCTCAGCGCAAATCTTCGTGCGGCTGGCGAATAATCACGCATTAACACGGGACATCAAAGATCACAGCGACTCAGCCAGCACACAAAACTGTCTAATAAAACCATACGGGTAGCTACAGGTCCGTTGTATAGCCTCGATCTAATTTTTCGTGTTTGTATCGCATAACGTTAATAGGGCCATTTTACCTGGTTTAAAGAGTTCTACAGCACCGCGTCAAACCTGGAGCACCAGGGCCCGCCCAGCTGGCGGTTTCTGATTTGCCGAGAGATCATACGCAAGACAGTGATTGGCTTATTTTAAATTCCTTCAACGGCCTATTCCGCCTGTGATTCACTGCAGAGCTGGACGCAGAAACGTAAATACACTAACGGCCTTGTGCGTGGTTGCTAGGTGTCGCTAAGCGCCCATTACCATAGACATTAAAGAAAATGCGCAAAATACGTAAAAATCTCGACCATAGAAATCGAATTCGACTTTGAAGGAAGATAGCTCGTAGTTACTCATTGATAAATGAAGATTTCGTAGTTTCATTACAGGTTTCCTACCTGTTTTCTTTAACAATCCTATTAAAATGCACACGAGAAAAGTAAAAAAATATATATTTTAAAGCATGTACGTACAGTGTCAACATTAGAAACTTTTTACTCAATGAATTCGTACGTGATGCTAGTCTGAACTGGACAGCCTCGCCATGATACGTGTAGTATGCATAGACAGGCACGCTGAAAAATATTAAATAAAGATTAAAGTGAACTTTTAATGTTTTCATTATATTGCACATTTTGTTCGTTTAGAGTAATACCTGCAATAATCGGTTTGCACGGATTTCCCACAGACACCCCGCTTTACTTCCTTGGCCCCCAACGTAAGGTTTGTGAATTAGTGCCACTAAATTCCCCTTATTGTGTTTGTCCTACAACGTACTGGCACCCAGTCCAGAGTTCCCTTTGAGCCTTATGCCCGTGTTTACTGGGACCAGAGTTTCACAATAAATAATTGTGGTAGTTAACAGGTAAGATGCATACCTTTTGCAAATGTATTAATAATTCCAATAATTCACTGTAAACGATTCATATGTATGTGTTCGTCTAGTAATCTCTAGGCCCCGTTATTGGAGATAGACTCAGCTACCTCAATGTTTTGTGATGCCCTGTTAAATATTAAATTGCTTTGATATCTGTGCCGTTGAAAGTAGAAGAATTTCTAATAGTTTGTAGCAGTTTAAATAAGCAGTTCGTAGCGTTTATATAAATTAATGTTTAACTTTGAAAGTGTTAAGCGGGTATTTGTTTTTGTTCAGCCACTTGGTGTCACTGGTGCCACTTGCGGTCTCAAAGGCCAGAACACAATAAAATAATGTATAATAATGTGTAGGAATATGTTTATTGAATATTACATACCGAGTACATAACACTAAATATTATGGAGTTTCACCAATATTGAATAACAGATGTTCAGCTGGATCAAACATACTGACTTGACTGATTTGACTTTAAAAGTGCCCTGTTTTATATATGAAATAGTATTTAAACCAAGTACATTATGGTGTATTTTTATATGAAAACAAATTTACAGCCTGTAATTGTAACAACTCTTCTTTATGATATATGTGTATGAAACTTATTTCTGTAGTCTCAAGTATGTAACAAAAAGTCTATTGAACCTGATTGTAAAATGGTGATGAGTGGTTTATACAATTACAATTCATGGTTTATTCAGTTACAGATGATGTTGCAAATGGGGAACATTCAAAGAAAATATATATGCATTCCCAAAGTGGCAATTAAATTGTACTTTATTTTTGCATAATTTAGCTTGCTGACTTCAGGCATTATGAACGTGAATAAAAATGGGTCATGTATGAAATAATTTCAAAGGATAAAATTTAAACCATTGATTGGTCATAGAATTTTGGCAATGATTACCTAATTTGCTCATATTTACAATAAAAATGGAACTGCATAATAATATTTATGAAAATACCATGCGATTGTAATGAAGGCAGTCAGACAGAAGGCAATCAGACCTTTTATACAGCTTTTAATGGGTTCCCAGGTAATTTTAAAACTTCATCAATGAATATATTTGCAAATAAATATGCAGTATTTTTAGACCAAGAGACTATTTAGGAGAATAAAACCCCTTGGTAATTAGCTCATAATAATCTTGCATATCTCAGAAATGAAATGGTGTATTATGGTGCATCCTGATGGGTTAGTCGACTGTGTTCCCCTTGCTGCACGGCACCCGCTGTGGTGTAGGTGGCAGGGAACGAAAATCCATCTCCTTCGAGTGCGTTACGGAAATACGCCACTCTTCCCGAGGTGGCACAGGTGTTGTGTGTGTGTGTGTGTGTGTTTGAGGGGTTTAGAAGTGAAGTAATTGCCCATTCCAGATTGTGAGGTAGCTGTAAAAAGCAATGAAAAATGCATGCTTATATATCTCTCTTGTATGATAATGTTTAACAGTAGACTTTTAAAATGTACTGCATTCACTGTTTAACACCAGCTCCAATTTCACTGTAAGATATATATGTTACAGGGCCTTTGCGTATAAATAATGACCATGCTATATTTTAATACTGAGCACTGACTGGAGCGTGTTCGGATGGGGTATGCTTACCATGGACCATATGAAAGGATATAGGGACTTCTGTGTATTTGTGTTTAGTCCTATATGAAATGTGTTAAGATCAATGTACTCTTTTCCCAGCTGCTGTTAAATGCATTCTATGGACAAGTATGCGCTTCTGAACAGATTGCAAATGATCTGTTGCAGTGAAGTTATGTCAGTATCCACTAAATGTGTTTATCTCTTCTAAATTTATAAATGGTTGATAAAGGTAAAGAAAATCAGCCTGAGACTATTTCAACATCTTTCATGTCCGTTTGCACTGTAAGGGAAGGTGCCGTGTTTTGTTGATGTTGTACACCAACGCAGCCACTAGAGGCCGCAAGTTAAACGCTTTTTCACCCTAAATGCCGTATAAGGCATTAATCATTATTTACGGCCGTCCTTCAGCCGTGGTGCTAAGGTTGACAGCACAGTTTGACAAGAGTGTTTTGCGCTAAAAAAAAGCCTCCAATTAAGTTAACTAATGAAATGTTTATCTGCATTTGCCCTGTGAAAAGAACGGGACCCAGTACAGTAAAGTGATTTAAACGAGCCACAGTGGTTGCTATGGCGTTTATTTAAAGTAAAATAAAACCACAATCATAACCCCTCCGTGCGTTTTTTTGCAAGGATGCACTTTGTGTCTCCCCACCTCCTAGTGCCCCCTATCAAAGGTATCACAACCCTTACTATAGGTGTACTGTGTACATACATGTATAGTGTAAACAATATAAATATTGTTTTGATTGAAACCTGCTTCCCTGCTCATCTTATCTGGTCCGGTTTCTAAAAAGCAAGAGAGGCTGATTTGAAATACCGCAGAAAAAAAGAATGAAAAAACAACTAGTGAATAATTACTACACGCCTACTATGTCGCATCAGGGAGCGCATCTGCCTGAAACAGCGAGTCCTTGAGATTAAAATGCATTAAACCCAAGGCTATTACAAGCAAAGGTCGTTTTCATGATTACTTATATATGATAAACTATTAGCTCTTAACTCTTGTATATTTAAACCAGCTGTTCATCACTTGTCTCCATAGGAAAAGGGCTATGTATGCGCATGTTCATGCATGTCGTTTGTTGACAAAAAAGTTTTATTCATTTGATCTGCATTTATTTACACTAGTGCTGATTCATTTATGTTATCGACTAATCATTTTGTATTGGGGCTTGGGGTTTGAGATTTCTCAGCTTATTTTTCTTGAAATGTATGTATGTAGATTGTTTCTTTAAAAAGTAACGTTAAATTGGAGCGCAGAAAGCAAGGAGATGGCACAGATATTACGGCGCGGTTTGTATTGCTTAAAATAGATGTCGCGTGACAAGAGATTACTCTATACATCTAAATCAATCCGTGTGCCTGTCTCTGGCTACCATCCCCAAACAGGCACACTACCTGCGTTCACTCTTTCCTGTTGCCATGGTATCCATTATGCTTAATGCCTTAGTTATTTGAAGGACACATCAATGGTCGACGGGGCTTCGAGGGTTTTCCCCATTTTAGTTTACCTTTTCTGTAAGTAAAATGAAACCGAGCAAAGACAAAAAAAGCACCTGTACTTCTTGAGCCTTGCGGAGAACAACAAGGGGCCAGTTGGGGGCAGTTTCTTGTGGGTGAAGCTGTTTCCCCCGAGACATGCTCGCTCTGCATTCGGCGCTAAAATAAAGGATGACTGCGTGTTTAATGTGAAGGAGAACCAGTAAGATTTTGCTCCTTGAGAGGATCGAAAGGCCCTGGCTCTGTGCCAAGCCAGGGGGTTGGGGGGGTGGGGGCACGGGGGGTTGAGCTGGCTGACTGTTCCTTTCCTGAGAGGTTGAATCCCATACTTCACGTCTCCATCAGACGCTGCATTGTTCCGCCAGTCAGACGGCAGAGAAACACATCCATTCCTGTCTTAATGGATTTTTTAAACAACTGTCCAGGGACTCGGGGTATTCAAGCTTGCAGAGATCGTGCTCGGGCCTGGGCACGGCTGTCACTTCGCCTATTAAAGTATTCATCCAGTTCTTGGTTCTTTCGACTCCAGGTGAGATCCGTGGTCTGCTGCGGGCGCTTTGACGAGTTTTCTCTAGAAATCCCGGTCAGCACTTTTTCAGCAGATCCACGGGTCATTTCTCTGCTTCCTGCACAGACTAAAAGGACGCTTGATTGTACCATTATGGGTGAAGTTGTGATTCAGAGCCAAATGAGGCAGACGGCCGTGTACAGGGCTCTGCAGAGTGCGCTCAGTCTGCTCCCTCTCAGGTATTTAAGGGCCGTGGTACATTCCAGTTGGTCTGTTCTAATGTGTGTAGTTTATGAGGGGTCATTCTGCAGTGGTTACCATGTAAGGCAGTAACACACACCCATGTTACTGTGCACGCATTCTTCTAACCAACCAATGAGCCCATTTTTATACAAAATTGCTTTCACTTTGAGGAAATTGTCTGAGGACAGTTTTCTGGTAGAATATAACAAATGTGCATCTATAGAGACATTTGTGGTTCTTTGCACTCCTCCACATACCTGCCGTTCTCTAAGAATCATTTCTGTATCTGTGATTTTGTATATGACCTGATTTCACTGCGGTCTCCTGCGCGAGTTCACTCTGACCTCTCTGACCGCAGCATGTGTGGTGTGTGAGTATTGCTGCACTGAGCTGTTTTCATTCCAGACATTTCCTCCCTGACGTGTGGCAGGATGCGCATGGAAAAAGCATTTCACTACAAACGTGTGCGGTGCATGTGTGTGTCTGTGGCACGTTAAACTGGAAACTGTGTTCTTCAACGTCTGTCGCACGGCTCCGTTTACAGAAAGCGGAGCGATGACCTCGCCCCGTTCTGCTGCTACGTTTTTGTTTGCAAAATGAGATTAGCCTTAGCTGTCGCTTTTCAGCTGGAAGATGAGGGTGGAGGCCAGCCCTGAGCAGCCACGGGTGCTGTCAAAAATTAGGCTAAACCTCTTAATTTGTGTGGCCTGGTTGGGCCATCAGAAGCGGACCAGATAAGCATCAGCTCACAAAGAAATCTCCGGCTCCTCCTCACGGATAATAACCGCCGCCAGCCGCGGTCCTCTGTGTCCCCGCTCCGCCCCCATACGTCACGTTCTTTTGCCGTTGCTTTAAACTGTTGATGATATTTTTTTAATAGCTCACCATCACCCTAACGAGATCCATGATGTCAGCAGCGTTAGAAGAATAATCCAAGATTATGAGGGAAAGCTGAAGAGCAGTCGCGTTAGATTGCATATCTCTTGGGGAGATGTCTTTATCTCCGGACACAGTGCTGTGGGAATTTATTATCTGAACTTTATGTGACCGTCCTAATCTTTTTTAATATCTGCCCAGCGCTGAGCCGGAGACACACTCTTTCACTGTGTTTTAATAAATTGAGGATTGATGCATCGCATCTGTGCACATATGAGCAGAGCAATGTTGTGTGTTTTTTTTAATCTCTGCCTTTTTTCCTCCAGACGTTCCCTTTTGAGAGCTTTCAGGGTGGAAGTGCGGCACACGGCAGTCGCCCCAAACCGCGCATTAAGGCATTCGCATCCTCGTCCTGCTTAAAATGGTTCAACTCTCATTCCGGAAGACTCCCTGAATAAGCGGCTGGCGGAAGATGGTGGTTCAGCCCGGCAGCATTTTTCGTTTGAGTGTTTGACACGGCTTTTTACACGAGTCCTGTGAAAATTGATTGAATGCATTTCAGGGTAGGAGATGCTCACACTCACTCGTGTCGGTAAATGTTGGCTCGAGAAGGCTCCTGACCCCCGACGGCTGTTGACATAGGAAACTCCAACTTTCTTTATTCCCTGACAAATGGAAGTTTCTTATAGGAAGAGAGACCACTACAAATGATTAGGTCTTAACGTTTGTCAACACAGATGTGATGTTTGTACGCCCATTAGCTAAGTAGGTGCTGGATGTCTCCTACTAATTCAGATTGTGTAATCATATCTGTGTCGGAAGATGTTAGGGTGATGTTTCAGAATACTGCCCAACCTCTGTCCAGCAGCAATGTCGCACAGCTATAATACAGCTTGACTGATTAGCGCATTATGCAAAGCCACTATTAATCCAAACTCTAAGCTACATAAAGCCCCTGTTTAGACCACTGGACATTGGCCAGCTGCTCTACAGTCACATGGAACTTGTGAGTCATGGCAAACACCCTGTTGGTGAGCTGAGGTGTGGAAATGATGAGTCAATCAATCAAATTCGATTTCATAATGTAGGGCATTTTTAATCCCAAGTTGTCATAAATCATCATATGGGGGAATCACTATAGCAGAAAAACCCAATTTATATGGATGAATGTTTAATTGTTCCCGGTACTATAAAAAAGGAGGCTTTTGGGTAACAGCTCTGGAAAATGGCTTGTTGCGGTTAGGTGGTCTCATCACCGGCGGGAAGGGTGTCGTTAGAGGCGGTGATGCAGACCTCAAACAATCGACTCAGAGCAGACAGATGACACCGAGTCTTCCTGCTGCTTTGTAGTAGTCCGGGGTTGATCAGTTCCCATCCTGGAGGGTTTACAGATTTCCCTGTTTAAACACATCTCAATCAGCTAATTACCAGGTTTAGTAGGTGTGTTTGAGCAGAGAAATCTGAAAACTGTATAGGATTCTGGCCCTTCACGACCGGAATTGGACAACCCCGGACTAGACCATTCCCAGCCTGGCAGACAGTCAAGCTGTCATGGACTTCGTTCTCATCTTTAGTCCTGTGGAAATAGTTGCCAGCCCTGTTAGACTTGGGTTGGCTGGACCCAAGGTGAAAGTGTAATCTCATCAGAGGAGTGGGGGGCCCCGCCGCCCCGCCCCGGGGGGGGGGGGGCGGCACGGGGGACGGTGGG
>JAODKC010000047.1:15402315-15422375 GCA_026777985.1 Mormyrops attenuatus | reverse complement strand
CCCGCCGGGGGCCCCGGCGGCCGCGCGTGAAGCAGAAGGTGGGTGGGGATTTGGAAACGAGGCAGGCAGCGCGCTGGGGGGGTCCCACTACTCGGAGGAATGCGGTAATGCCCAGTGCCTGCTCATACCGCTGTTGCGCTTGCCGGGGTTGAGGCTGCTTGAGGCTGCGAGGGTCCTGCTTCCTTTCACGCTGGGATAGAAGCTTCCCCTGGACGGCCCGCCTGAACTGGAGCAGCGGTGTGGTCAGCGGGGGGGCAAGGCAGGGGATACAGCCAGAGAAAGGGGGGGGGGGGTCCCCTGGTGTGACCTTCACAGCACCGACGGGATCAGCCGCTGGAGACGAAAGGAGAGGAGGGGAAGAGCCCGGGAATCCCCAGGTGGGAGGGGCGACCGACGAGAGGGTGGAGGGCGCGGGAAGGGGAGATCATTAGGAGCGAGGCAGGGAGGAGTCATTAACAGTCTTTCTGCAGTGTGCAGGTTTGCTGGGTTTGGGGGGGCTGGGGGGTGGGGCATGCATGTTAGGGGTGTGTATCTGTAGCTGTGTCACGATGTGGCGGGTGTTTCCCCATGATGATGATGCATGTGATTCCCTTCCGTGCCGCCTGTAGCCAGCTGCCACATCTTCGCTTCGCCCATTTGTGATTTCCACAGGTGTGCGGGAGACATTCGGCTCAGAGAAAGAGCCGCACCACAACCACCAGGGGGCGTTTGTTAGCTGAGGGGGGAGAGACATCTTAAACCACGCTGTCGGGGGGGCGAGAACAGGCAGATGGGGCTCTGTGTGTGGCCAGTCCGGTGATCGCTACATGCTGATGAGTGCGATTGGGAATCCAGACGCATAATGAAGAGGGAGGGAGGAAGAGAGAGAGATAGAGAGAGAGAGAAGTGATGGTCATTAAATGTGTGATGAAGGCGTCGCGGTACCAGCCCATGTGCCCGCATCATTGTCAGTGTGCATCTGTTAGCATCCCACAATGCAACAGGAGATCCTCCACATCCCACGATGCAACAGGAGATCCTCTGCATCCCGTGATGCCACAGGAGATCCTCTGCATCCCACAATGCAACAGAAGACCCTCTGCATCCTGCGATACAACAGGAGATCTTCAGCATCCCACGATGCAACAGGAGATCCTCTGTATCCCACAATGCAACAGGAGATCCTGCTCCTGATGTTCAGAGCCACAGAGTTTTTTCCTGGTGGCAGTGTGACATTTCTGTCATGCTGTGGCCACATTCCTGAGGGAGACAGCACCCCCTAGTGTTATGATGAGACATCAGCATCACCCCGTGCTGTTCCTGCTCCCGTATGGTGCATTTGGACAACGTCTCATGACTCGTGTTTGAGTGTAATCCCAGCATGCATGCTGCTTGCCACAGCAAGGGCCCCCGTCTGCAGCCTGACGGTGTAGTGGAGCCCCTGGGGTGTGCCGGCTTCCTGTCTGTCTGGTGGGAGCCCCCTTAACTGGGCGCGTGAATCTGTTGCTGTTGCCTTCCTCAGCGATGGGGTCTCTACCCCCCACCCCCCCACACACTGGCTGGTGATATTTCCCTCCTACCAATGCCCCCCTGCTCCCCCCCTGCCAGTCCGTCATCTCGCTGCGGTGCGCCGCTCCCCGGCCGTAGTCAGGTGTGTCTGCCGGTTGACAGTAGGTATTGGGTTGGGTGAAGTGTCCCAGTTTGGAGAACCCCTTGGACAAGATTAAAGACTCTGTGACAATGTGATGGTAATTAATTTGGAGTTTTTCAGGGTGAAGCGGGTGTTTAAAGACTGAGCGCTAACAGGTATCAGTGCATGGTTTGATGCTTAGGAGGTCAGGTGACCTTTCACGGTCTGTCCTCCTCATTTCCCAAAGCCCTGATACCAAAGGTAAATAGTACACAGACCTAAGCTGGTAAGCATCCCCAGTGGGGCTTTTAATGGTTACCAGGTTTGAAGTGGTACCTCTGCTGCATGTTTTATATTCTGGTACAGTCATACAGTCATTGACATGATTCCATCCATCTAGCATGGATCCAGTACAGTCTGACAGTGAACCTGGAGCCGATCCCAGGAAGCACGAGGCGGGGGACACGCGGATGGAATCGCAGCCCACGGTGGAGTCTGCTGTGGCAGCATGTCTCTGGATGAGCCACCTCCCCCCCCCATGCAATATGTATTTAACAGTGGAGTTTGGCTCATGCCGTGAGCACAAGCTACGTTTATAAGATATGATACACACTGAAAGTAATGTTTCATATTTCATAATAACTTTATATTATGTAATAATTTTCTTTTTATATATATCTGGCATGTGGCTGACTTTAGGAATCAGGCCATGGTTGAGATGTGGTTGAGATTTACATTTTTTTTTTGTTTGGGGGAGCCCCTGGTGATTTGTGAGCTGTTAATGCACATTGTGACAGGGCCTGGGTGCTGCTGAAGGTGGTCTTGCAGCATGGGGTGGGGGGTGCATGTGAGAATTTAGGAAGAGTGAGGAGTACCCTTCACTGAGTGCAGCATTTACGGGCAGCTGGGGCCCCATGGCAACTCCCCCCAATTCCAGAGGCGCTCTTAGCTGCGTTCACTGTACAGTGAACCACTGTGTACCAATCTGGCCACTGTCCGATTCGTCCTAATGGTCCGGCGCCCCCCCCAATACCGCAGCACTGCACCGCCCAGGATAAGCGGCAAGCCAGTAAGGTTACTTAGCTTAGCCATCTGAAGTGTGACATCACATAGGGGAGGAGGCCCCCCCCCATGCCGCACGCCGGGTTCCACCAGGATGGTACCTTTGAGCATTAAGGGCTCCGGTCCGTCCATCTTCCAACTGCTCAGTCGATTTTGGCTTGTGGTGAGCCAGCAGCCTATTCCAGAATGCACAGGGCAGGAGGCACCCTACGCATAATGTGGGTGTGAGAGTCGAACCCATAACCCTGCAGGTGTGCTAACAGTGGGGATTCCCCGAGTACAAATCCACAAGCCCTGTCACTTTGGATTGGATGCCACTTAAGCAGATGTGATATAAAATCCATTTCCATTCCATCTCAGTTCCCTCTGCAAGTGTAACAAAGCTCTGATAAAAAGCTCCCAGTCAGCCACACGGTGGAGCCCCACGTGATGTGGGACAGTGACATTCAATCTCCCACTTTCTTTTATTATTGGGTATGGAGGACAACACACAGACACGCCCCTCACCTGGAACACAGACGCCCAGGAATCAGAAGTCAGCAGTTATGGTAACAGAACTGCAAATAAATGGGCTTTCTCAGGATCACATGACAACCTGAGAGGACAGTAAGACCTTGGGGACTCCTGGATGGTTTTCTTAAGTTCAGTTATTCTGTCAGGTCTACAGGATGCAGTTTGTTAGCCCGTGGTGGGCGAGCCAACTGATTAGGTGGACATAGTCACGTGTTGAGATTTTATTGTGATGTGTAAACAGTGCAGTGAAATTCTTCCTTGCTTGCATCCTTCAGACTTTTGCCAAAAAATAGAACAGCAAAGAATAACAACCAACAATGAATAAGACCCTGTAGATAGATTTACATGTACAAAAGGCTCAGGGGTAGGATCTGGGAATGAAGGTGCTCCACATGCATCTACCAGACCTTACAGCACCTGCTGCGCCCTGATCTGTCTGCACGGCAGTACCTCTGTATATTGGCTGGAGGTTGGCCTGTGCTCCTGTGTGCTCCGCTGGACGCCGATCCTGCATGATCTTCCGCAGTCTGCCGATGAGCTCAATATCCACTTCATGAAACATTAAGCGCACCGCCTCTGGGCATCAGTAAGCGAACGGCGGGGCCGCACTATTTATGAGGCCCACCTGCCACCAAAACAGCGCGTAACTACGAGCCTACGTGCCCGGCAACTTAAGGAGGCCCCAAAATCGACGCCTTCCTCAGAAGCGAGTTAAGAATCGGCGGCATTATTCATAGCTGAGGGTTCATTAAATATTAAAGTGACACACAAGCCTTACCGAGAGGACGGGTCCCGGTTTCCTCGTCAGCCAGGTCATGGCAAACCCTTAACCGAGGCGATCATTAACCAAATACTTACGGCACTGTGAAAAAGCGACACCCTGATTTCTTAAACCGTGGCAAATATGCCAGAATAGAGGAAATCAGGAATGTCCTTTTTACTGCACCATATGTACATAACACACGTACTGAACGTCATGAACACAAATACCGAACACCATAATCACATGCTGTGCACCACATAGTGTACGCATCCCGGGTGACAGTGAGACACAGAGTGAATGTCCGCTCGCACTTATGTGCCACACTTTTCAGTCTGTCACTTGATAAAGTGCCCTGTTGTATAGGGGCCGGGAGCTAGGGAGCCTCCATTCAGACTCTTGTAAGCGTGGCGCCACTTGCACAGTGGCACAGATCCTTCCAGAAAGCTGTCAAGGCGACGAGGCGGCCATTCGTGCACATTCCAAAGGGGAGAAACAAATCGTCATTGGGGGGGATGAGGTCCAGGAAGGCAGCGAGCGGCGATTTGACGTGCAGCAGTGCGAGAGAGAGATCAGAGGGCGGTAATGTCCCCCTGCCTGTGTGTGCATAGCGACGCCGTCGTGATAGCCACGTCCAGGGAGGCGCCGCTAGCTCACCTGGGGTCACGGTGCTGGTTAAAAAGCGTCGGGCTCACAGAAACAGTAGACAGAGTGTCGAGGGGGACCAGGACCGGCCCCCAGGTCTAATCAGTGGTGGCGGCACCAGTGATCACGTTCAGCCCGAGGGCTTCTGCAGCCACACGCGGGGTCGTCGGCAGGAAGAAGAGCCCTGAGGAGATTAACGTGTCATTCTAAACTCAGCCTCAGGCTCTCAGCCACCCCCAGGCCAGGGAGACACCTAGAGGAGCCTCACGGCACCCTGCACCTTTGAGGCACTGCCCACACCCCCGGCGGCATGTTGGAGTACACCACTCCTTTTCACACTGCCGTCCTGCTCACACGTCCCTCTTCAGACACGCTGTGTGTGCGTCTCCGTTATCTGCAGCGCGTTAAAAGGGCCACGTCACGGGTGTGCAGCTAGACGGCTTCCTGTATGTATCCCTGCGTCTCTGTTAACAGGCGTTTTGGACGAGTACTTCTGGGTAATGAATATGGAGGTGAAATCGGAACCGCAGGCTGACTTTGACAAACGCGGCTGTGAGCGGCGAGTGACTGCCTGGGTTAACGCCTCTTCATGATCCCACCCGCGATAAGGTGCGCTGTCACCTCTCACTGAGGCTGCGGGGGCCTCCAGCTCCTCTGGGGGGTGCAGTCTGGCCCCATCTGGCATGTCCCCCTTGGCTGCCAAATGCTTTTTGTGAATAAGAACAAAATCGAGAGCAGGGCACTTCACCTGAGCCACAATGGTGTTTAAAAAGAGTGCCCCCCCTCGCAGGCCCCGCGGAGGGCGGGCGCCGGCATGCGGCCCACGGTGCCCCTCTTCCCCGGAGCCCAACAGACGCGCGGCCTGGTGGATTAAGGAGGAGCTGCCAGATCTGAAGTCGCGTGGAGCCCCCGGAAGGAATCTCGGAGGATTCTGGAAGGTTCTTCAAGCGCGGCATTTCAGACTGCTGGGCTCCTCAGCGCTACTGAGGATCCTGAGGAGAAGATAGCAAACTGCCAGCTGGTACCGCCACACCCCCCCTGGAAAAAACATACAAAACTGTTCAAAAGCCGACATTTTAAACAAACAATGAACAGACGCTTCTAATCACAGGCGGCTGAGAAATTATGGATTTACTCTGTCTGCAGACAACAAGCCGTGGAACATTTTTGGGTTGGGTTGAACATGGGGGTGAATAACACACTACAAAGCAAATGTACCGGGGGTTTGGCAGCGAACCGAACCAAGTAACCTGTTTCCGGTTGTTTCTCCTGCAGGCCCTGGGCCGGTTGGGGGGGGGGACTCAGCTTGCACAAGACCTTAACTGTCAGAGGCTCTTCAGGGAGATGCATTTACTGACTAATGCGTCCCCATCGCAGCGGCCTCCATTTAATAAAGGAAGCAGAAATCGATGCGGTGCAGGAATAATGCGATCAGGCCCCCTCGCAGTCCACAGAGTAGGGCGGTTAACTGCAACACCGCTGAACGCTAATCCTCAGCGAGGCCGACTGGGCTGTGCGCTGTAGCGCCCCCCTGTGGGTTGAGTTTTAGCGGCGCTCTGGGGTGACAGCGCAGACCCGAAAATGAGGCTCTCCAAGGCGTCAGGGGATTAACTAAATAACAGAAGGTCACAGTGATTCTGGGGCTGTTTCAAGGGATAATATGGAGGGAAATTAGACCTTAGACATGGGGAGGGGTTTTTGTTATGGGCCCTTTGTTATTATTATTGTGCGTTATGCTGTGATTGGTTGTTATTTTATCATGAGCACACAGAGAAGTTCTGAACAGCTAAGGTGTGTAGCAATCATGTTTTGAATCTTGAATCTTGGAAATCGTGTTCTATACCTTCACTCAGGCTGCATTTGTGTGGTTCTGCACGTCCATGGAGATGCTGAGGTCCTTAGGCCCGGAGATGCTTCAGGGTCTCATCTTGGCCTTTCTTTACGGGCCAGTTTTATGGGGTCCTAGGGATTAATGCCCCCCCTCCCAGGGTGTGGGTTGTTCCCTTCACCACCGGCAAAGAGAAAAGGACGTGTTGGGGTGAGTGAGGCCAGGACAGCTGACCGGCTCAGTTTGGCCCACACTCCCGATTCCCAGTCTGCGAGGAGGTCAGGTGGCAGGTCTTCCATCTTCCCCCTCTCCTGGGGACAGGGCCTGGTTTAATGGCTTCAGGCTCCTAGCTCCTGTGAAAAGCCCTGAAAAGGTACACACACGAGGGAGTGTTCTGAGGATCAGTGTCTGACAGGGTGCCACGTGGCGGTGGGAGGGCAGGGGGGGCAGGGGGGGTCCGTTGTGGGAGGTGTGCTGTGTTAATTAGCGTCTCCGGTGAGCAGGACAGGCCTCCTGAGCCGCAGTCTGCAGCCAGACGACATTATCATACACATGAACATGGCTAGATATTGCTCCGAGGCCCAGGGGCCCTGTTAGGGCCAGGGGCTGCCAGGCCAAGGGGACTAAGGGGGGCAGAGATGGCCGTAGGCAGGGGAGGAACCGGAGCCTGCAGGCTGGGGGCTGGAGGCCCAGGGGCCCCGGAGGTCTGGCCATGTTTTGCCGGGTAGGTTCTTTCCGGTTCTGGGTAGGCGATGGTGCTCTTGCTAAGGTTCTTCCTAATGCAGTTCAGTTGTGTTTACACTCAACATGGTTTTGATTGGCTGTGGAGGTGAAGGACACACACAGGCCAATCAGAGGCGGCGTAACAGGCTAAGCTGGCAATACCTGAGAGCAGATGAAAGGAAAGCTGGTGAGAATGGAAATAATTCAAACCGATTTGTCCTGGTAACACGGATTTTCAGGACTTCTTGTCTTTCGCTTTATGGTCCAACAGTGGTTCCCACACAAATCAGACGCATCTCCATAACTGGAAACACCTGCAGAGCTAATAATGCCAGTACTCGGAGCATCACGCCGACCCGCAGCGGAGACTGTGACCTCATTTCCCGCAATCAGAATGCCGAATCAGGATAGGCCTTTAGAAAAAAAAAACAAACGCGGTAATTGAATTGTAATTAAGCACACAAAGGTTATTGCTTATGAAAGCTTTCTGCTTTTACAGCCCCACAAATTCAAATAAGACTCCCTGTTGCCCCGATTAATATCAAATTAGTTTCCTTTCATAGGGCATATTACAATATTGTAATTCTTATAGAGACCTTTGCTGGTTTTCAGGTTGCAGTGGTTTTAATGCGTGTGTTGATGTTAACATGTGTCCAGAAAGGTTAATGTTTCATAAGAGAAGGTCAGGCACGGTACTTCGTGGTTCTGGGAAAGTCTTACTTTATTAAGTTCTTCTTTGATGATTTATTGCTCTACATGTTTTAAACTCTGTTATGTACCTGTCATTGGAGATCATTCTACTGCATGATATGGTATAGAAGAGATGCGATAACAGGTCGCGTGAGGAACAGCTCGTTTTTGATGGTACAGCGGAGGTCAGGGAACAGAGCGATCAGGATTTAAAATAATCTCGTTTTAAGATGCCCTGAGATTGTTTGCTAAGTTAATACGAGAATTACTGCTAGCTGTAAAAATAAACATTAGAGAGAAAGATTAAAGTGGACTAGAGATGGAAATGAAGTCATTATAGGATGAAGAGGGAAGCGATCAGGATTTTCTGGTCAACATCCTTAGATCTCCTGAAGAGTTTCTGCTAGCGGTTTATTTTTCAAGTTGCATCTTTCAAAGATGATTTCTCAGTAGAAAAATATGGGAGCGAGAGGAGTAATCTTTGTGTCTTAGAGGTCATTGTTTAATTTGGGATAAACAGACCAGAAAAAATGCAGCTGATTTCCCCTTTTCTCTGGGTTCTGACTGCCAAGGAGGTGCAGGGGCGCAGGCTTGGTGTCTGCGACAGGACCTCAGCCCCCCCCCCGCAACAAACGCCGACATGGCTGCGGTTTCCAGTGCTGGGACACCCCTAATTATCCTGCCGTATAAGCGGGTAAAACTAAACTAAATCAATATGAAACTGTGGGTAAAAATATCTGACCCCCCACTGAGGTTTTTATAACCACTGAGGAAGGGGCCCCATCCTCCTCACGCATGTGTGACGAGTTGTCATGGTCACAGGCCCCGCCACCTCCCCTCCCGTGTGCCACCGCACTGCTCCACTGCAGCAAGGGGCCAGACCACAAGCGGGTGGCAGAAACGATGGGATTTATGACTTCCCGGCCTGCACCTGTAATGAGCACAGATCCCACGCACCCCCCTTCCCAGACCAATCCCATTAATAGTGGGAGGGGGGCATGATTCGGGCCGTAATTCACTCCCACGTGAATTACACCCCGTAAACAGAGTGCATTCCGCTCCGTCTGAGATGTAAGCGGTCCGCTTATTAAAGGGGCGCAGAGTTCTGATGCATGTCCTGTGTCAGGCCTGAGTTTTATTAAAGGTAAAGGCAGCAGGGCAGGGGCTGGCTCAGTAACAAGTAACCCAGACCAGTATCGAGTAACTACTGAGTAACCCTCTTTTTGGCATGTAGTTCTTGCTCGAACCAATTTCCATGAGGTACAGACTTTTAATTGTAGAAATTGATCAAACACAAAAATAATGATCGCTGTCCCTTTAAGACTGCCAAAGTGAAAAAATATGTGCTAAAAAAGCACTGAAGACTAAACCCGAATAGACACCTCCTTCCAGGCATCTCCAGGTGCTTCCTAACCTTTTCATCTCAAGGAAAAAAAATACCCTAATAAGGCAATTAGTTCAACCAAGACCAAGTGGGTTTCATTAACTAGGTTACCAACAGCCACTGGGCTAGTGATCGATCATGGTGATAATGCAGGGCTTTGGCGGAGTCCGGTAATGTGCCATTACTCAAGCAGCCCGAGCACAGCTCTCGGTAAGCCATTTATTTATAAGCATCCATATAACCTGCCGATCTCAGCTAAATTACTACATATCTCTGTAAGAACACTGGCCTGTTTTTATAAAGGCTTTGTATGGAAAGGGGAAAATGCCCCCTAATAATGATATTAGATTCATTTTGTTTCTCCTAAGACTTTATATTACAAACTCTGTAAACTGGCCTCTTGTTGTATGAAGTTTTACACTCTCTGATGTCGCCAGGGGACATTTCTGTTCCCGTTTGTGGTGTGGAGTAAACTTCTGGTGTCTCTAAAAACCATCATGTTGCCTGTGATGTATGTTATAAAATAAATACAGCATTTTTATCCATTTTATCAATCACTGGTTAGTCCTAGTGAGGGTAGCACGATAGAGACGCTAATAAAATGTGTCCCTATATTTGAATATTGCCTTGGTAGGGAACCCCAATTCCCATGAGCCTTTGTTACTATGTGAAGGTTTAGAATACTGCAATAATAGGGAAAGGCTCACTGGGAGTTGTATGACCTCCAAGCAACAACTATGAGCCACATCTGAGAAACAAAATATATTTTTCACTTTCTGTCATGTTAAATGTGAGGAATACCATGAAGTGTTGTATTAACCCTATTGTGTTAACCTGCAACTGTGCGCATGTACAGGGAAGCCAGAAAGACAGATACAAATCTACTGGAGGCAGAACAGTGACCAGCCGATCCGGTCCAGTTCTGTCATGTTCTGTAGCCCTGTTCTGTATTTGTCTGCCTGGAATTTTTACTTTAAATGACCAGCCAACAGAAGTAAATGTTTGACCAGTAACAGTGAGCATGTGAAACTTACATTCTCCGGATCTTTCACCAGGTAGCAGCAGGTAAGTGCATTGACTGGTAGAAGATGTAAAACCTCCCCCGAAATGCTTCAGATTCCACTTATCATTTCTCTGTCTAGAAATGTCACATTTAAATATTTTTTTCACAGTGATATTTCCTTCTCATTTTGTCAGCCTCTGCCTTGTTGTTCTTTCTTTCAAAAACCACACTGAAATTATCCATTGGGATGGAACGATTTTTCAGCATTCTTCACCTAAAATATCAGTCAATTTCACCTTCCGTTTTCTCATGGAAGCCTAAAAAAACCCAATTAACTTAGGTACCAAATCAAAGCTTGAAAAGCAACGATAATCAGAGATCTGTAGTGAAATCCCACAATCGAGGGCGGAAAGCTGCAGTGAAAGTGAGGCCCTCCCCCCGGTCGCTCAGCTCAGGGGATGCGCCAACAGCCACATCTCAAAAAGCCGTTAAAGATAGTGACTCTATTTTTTGTGTCTTTATTTGTTTGGTACCAAAATAAAGCATTCTGACCAATTAAATGTAACCTGGGATAATTTACAGGTTTTACCTGTAATGTTTACTTTCAGCGGCTATGAGGTAAATGAAATCACGTCCCCCAGACAGAATGCATCTTCGCCGCATGCTTCCACACGCAACCTGGCTGCGATGCTGCAGCAGCTCTGAGGCGTGTGAGTCCTGCGATTTCTGCCCAGACTCCTCCCCATTAGCACCTAAGACTCCAGTGAGCCAGTGTCCCCCGTAACACTGCACGCCGTCATCTTCCTTTAAGTCCAGCCTGCCTACCATTTGTAATTATTTCACTTATTTGCACAGCTCTGTTGTACACATAGCATATCAGTGATTCTGCTTATTTGCTGGCATGGAGAGCCAGTTTAAAGTTGATCCAGTGATGTTAACGAGCCCTAATGGGTGATGATGATTGTCCCAGCCCCCCCAGGATGGGGGTCTGGCTCCTGTAAGCCTTCTTACTGCCCCAGCTCCCCAGGGCAGAGCTCAGGGCCTCTCAGTCTGCTTACCTGATGGCCAGAGAGAAATACAGTCAAACGTCAGGCTTATTTAAAGCAGAAGAGTGCTTGAGAGGTACATCAGCAGCTGCTTAAATCGAATTGATTAACTCTAGGGTAAAATAAAAGAATTAAGCAGGCTTGCCTTGTGTAGTTATCAGGTACTTCTACGTCGTTAATGGGAGGGAGAAACTGGGGCCCTTTGGAAGGATCAAAGCTGGTGTTTAATGTGGTTGGATGGATTTATTTTACTTGAGTGAATCCTGTTGGGGGCACTATTGGCTGTAGGGGGCACCGGAGCTGAGAAGACAGGATTTGTTGAATCTCCGCAGGGTTGTCAGACACTCCTGAATCGAGGGGAGGAGCTGCCGTCAAGGGTAACAAATGTATTATTACATAAAAGCCGTTTGTTTCTTAATAACCGTGTCACAGGTGAGCCAGACGACCGTATCGACCCGTCCTGCAGCTCTGTGCCGTGTCACCTCCGAGTGATTCGCTGGCTTTCACAGCTAAGCTTTCTAACCTCTTTGTGTCGGCCCACTTGTACTTTATGGGCCTTGTGGGACAACTGAGCGGTTTGACATAGGTAACGCGATGTACAGCCTGAGCCAGCGGCTAGCTGCAGAGGAGAATACGCCATAGAATTAATAATCACATGTAACTATTACAACCTGCTCCAGGTAACGCCTCACGATGCGGCACCGATTCTGCCTTGATCTCTTACTTCATGCCTTAAACGGTAAACTGAAATGATTTATAGATGCCTAAAGGGAGATTATTTCCCCATTATTTTTTGTTATCGGGGATTCCCTAGCTTTCTGTTATCAGTTGGGGTCCAAATATAAATCAGATAATGGCATTTCAGTAAGTAATGCTTGATTATTTTAAGGAATACTTTGTTTAAAGACGTAAATGTGTATAATGACCTTGTTTGCTGTAATGTGTTTGTGTATGCGACCTGCGATGGGCTGGGGACCCAGACGTGTGTCCCGTGCTGCCTGGGGTCGGCTGCAACCCCCACCATTTTTTGTCATTATGCCCCCACCAACAGATCCTCAATGTAATTTTTTGTCAAACGATATGCACGTATGTTCTTCATTTGGACTTCGGAGCAGGGCATTGTGGGTATTCTGGCCTGGCTCGCATGTAATTTGCTGTAATGTGACATTTGGTCCGATCGAGAGTGAATGTGATGTTTAATTTAGTAATTTTCCTCTGATGGTCGAACCGGAGCCTCTGACACAGCGCAGTAAATGTGGAGAGCATGTCCTCTTTGATGAGATCCATGTCTCTTACCAGAGGCGTCCTGAAAATGCATTTAAACCCCTCCCCCTCCCCAGCAATACTGTGGCAGTCTACTGCAAGCCTGGAAGTCTTAGAGCATAATGGAGATACAGATGTATGTGTGTTGGGGATGTTTAATTAATTTGCTTTTATCCAAAGTGAATTACATGGTGGCTTTCATGCACCAGCCTTCTGTGACCACAGCGGGGCCCTGGTGAGCCCAGGGCCGACCCTGGGGAGGGGACACCCTGGGCAGGAAGCCAGTTTGTCACAGACACACGCATGCCAGGGAAACAGCCTAGAGCAGCTTGCTTTTAATGTTTATTCTGCTATGTTTACTGTAACTCTCTGCCTTGACTAGTCGCGCTCTGGATTTGGGAGTTCCCCGAGGGGGACTTCATTAACTCGCATTTGCTGTGAATTTGGGTGGCACCACCCCCCCCCCACCCCATGCCTGAGTGATGTGTCTCGCTCGAAGACACATGAATATTTAAATTTCTTATATAAATGGATAATGTTGTGTCGGGCTTCGACGTGTGTTAGTGCGAGTGACCGGAAGTGGAGCGTGTGAGATGGGTAAACAGCACTACAGAAACAGAGGGAAGGATATAGGGAGCACTGGAGGAAGCAGGGGTCCCTCACACGCAGCTAAGGCGTCCAGCGAAGTGCCTGAATGAAATGCTTCAGGGTGTTGAGGTCAGTGTGGGGAGCATATTTTCTGCCCTTTATATGAATCAAATAGGTGGATATGGGTGTGGAATCTTTGCTTATGAGATTCGACGTTAAAATGGGGAAAACAATTATTGAAACAAACCAAAGCAAGGCAATGCTGTTTCAATGGGGACAGGAAAATGGTACCAAATCAGTCATGGTTCAGGCATTCAGGACAGCAGAATGTTTTCTCATGCCTGGTGGGGGTCTGCACATGTATGGTCACATGACTAAGCTCTCTAACCGGTTTGGGGTCAGATTGAGCTCAGATCCCTGCTTCTAGCGCAATCTTTACATCAGCTGCTTATTTCCTTCTCAGTGGCATGTCCACAGTCAGATTATGCTCTCGGCTGGGGTGAGAGGGTTTGGTGCTGCAACCTCTAGTTGGGCACTGTGGGGGGTAGATGTACTAACATGTTTGCGCTTGTTTCAGGGGTAATTTTGTCACAACGTGTGCCTAAAAACATGGCATAGTATATACGAGCAGACTGCACTTGCCTAAAACCACACTCATGGGAGTTTTACTTGCGTAAAAATGTTTTGAGGGCAAAAAGAAAAATGACTGGTTCAGAGAGATAACCAATCAGATTGTAGAGGAGGTGGGTCCAAGCAACTACAGGAGGGGGGACCAAACAATCCGATGTCTTGGTCTTGTCTCCACTAGTTGCTTGGAACCACCTCCTCTAAAATCCAATTGGTTATCTCTTTGAACCAATCATTGTTCATTCTACCCTCGGAAAATTTTTGCGTAAGTAAGAGATAACCAATCAGATTATAGAGGACTAGTGAAGACTAGTGAAGACAGGACCAAGACATATGATTGCTAAAGATGAGCTAAAACTGTAATCTGCGTGCCGGAGGAGCGCAGAATGACAGTTGCAAGTTGCACTTTTTCTACTCATGTATGTGTATTCATGGGAGGGTCACAAGAAAAGTGGGAGTGCGCAAAAATATGAGAGGAGACACGCAAAGAGAGACTGATTACATATTTTACCGTATGTATGTAAACTGCAATAAGCGTTGCATTTAACCAAACAAACTAATCATTTTCAACTATTGAATTGAGAAGAAGAACACTGAACCAACAACAACTTTGCTTTATTTTGTCAGTGTATCATGGCCTGTGTGTGAGTGGTTGTACGTTTGCTGAGCTGCAGTCATTGGGCTACTATCCGGAGTCATTAGTCCCAGGAGTTGGGGACACCCACTATCCACTTAAATATAAATAAAACATATAAGATGTAGCATAATGACTAGTGGACAAAAATGTGCCAATAGTTTGTTGTGAAGTAAATAAAAGTGATGCTGACCAAATGACCACGCATCTCCACAGGCAGTGGCGCTAAGCCTGTGTAGATAGCACTGTTTCCAAAGGTGGGGGGGGGGGGTCACCAGGCGATGGGCGAGCCAGGAGCGGCGTGGAGAGACCAGAAGCTCTGTCAGATCCCCTGCATCCCAGTATGAGATTCCGACTGGTGCCAGAGATGGGAACAATGATCAATACATTTTTTTTTCACACTTGAAGACTCATCTTCTCCTCAGACTTGGACTGCAGATGGAGGAGCCTCAAAGCAAAGAGGCTGAGAGCCTAAGGCTTCTCCAGATGTTGACAACAGCAGGATTCGGCGGGAGAGGTGGGGAAGCGTGTTTGCCGGGCAGAAAGAGGACACCCTTCCAGTGCGAGTTATAGTGTGAGGGTCAGGACAGCAACCTCTGCTTACCTGGAGAGCAGCTTCAGGCCAACCTAGGTGTTTCTCAGGCTTCTAAGGAGTCACCATTACTGTTTAAAGACTGGTTTCGGCACCAGCTTTTCCAGTAAGTGCCTTTCTCCAACCTTATTCTAAGCAGAAGGTTGAAAAAAAATGAACATTTATTATTCTCTGGCAAGACTCACAGGACAGAGCCTGCAATCCCTGTTATTTATATATTTGCATTAATTTATCTGATTTACATTGTTGCCCTGACTCCTGCCCTGGAATTAATAGGGAAATGAGTTGACATCCGCCGCATTGCCGCCCGCACATTGTTATGATAAGTATTATCATTAACTTCCCTGACGTCCCCATTGTAGACCTTCAGGCTGGCAATTAAACGAATCTGCTGCTTCCATCGCCGTGGCGATTCGAGGGCCGCATCACCATGACGATGCCCACTCGGCCCCCATGGGCCGGGGGCCGTGTGCGTGGAAAGCATGATGCCGTTGGGGGTTGGGTCAGGTGGTCTGCGAACAGGCTTGTTGTGTTATGAGGGGAGCTAAAATTTGAGTATAATCAATAGTCAAGAAGTCTGGTTTGAGTATATCTGTATGGAGGGGTGTCACTGATTTTTTTTGTCTTCTAGTGGTCTGTGACCATCCATCTTGCAGCCCTTTATACTGGTCAGGGTCATAGGGTGGTTTATGAGCCTGATATTAATTCAGCATTATTGTCAGAATGTATTCTCCAGCCTTAAAACAGGGAGTTGCGTAATTTGCGTTAATTAGCATTGCAAATGTGGCTCCCTGTGGGCCCACACTGAAGAATCACTAACATGCTAACAGTTGCTGTATTTTGTTCATGAGGTCCAGGCTTACATTTTAAACACATTCCTACCCACAAGGTACTTAGACACACTGTTATGAAAGACTATGTTTGTTATGGGTTGTCAGTTTTAAATTACACAAAAGGCATAACGGTGGTAATAATGTAGCAGTTCTAATGAACAGTGCTGCTAATGTTTGTGTAGCATCCCAAGATGTTATGCTGGGCAGGACTCAATAAACATCCATCTATTTTCTATAAGTGCTCATCCAGCACTGGGGTGCAGTGAGGCTGGAGGCAATCCCAGCATGCACTGGGTACTTGGCCAACCCCTTCCTCACAAACACACATACACTAGGGCAATTTAGGGACACAACCCACGTGCCTTTTAATTGTGGGAGAAAAACAAAAGCCTCCCCCAGAGAAACCATGATAAAAATATGAAAAACATACAAACCACACACACACACACACACACACACACACACACACAGAACTAGAATTTGAACTTATAGTCTTGGCAATGTGTGGCTACAGTGTTATGCTTTGAGTCATGTGATCCACGAACTGACCAATCAGTTAATGATCAATAAGGTTAAAACCTGATGGAGATTTAAGAACATATGAACATAAGAATTTTACAAACCAGAGGAGGCCATTCGGCCCATCAAGCTCGCTTAGGGAGTATTTAACTAATAGCCTAAAGTTGTTCAAATCTTATCTAGCTCTGATTTAAAGGAACCGATGGTTTTAACTTGCACTACTCTAATATGTATGAGCTCCCATGGAGTCGTATCCCACACTACCAGAACCCATCCCCTTCCGCACATGCTCAAACTAGGCACTGGCTCTGTTAGCTGTAACCCTCTCCGTGAAGCCCTTTGAAGAGTGACCTCTCTTATCAGGCGACACGCGTGTGCATGGTGATGCCCCTCGTGCGTGTGCATGTGCGATGGCTGCCGCTTTTTCCCCAGGAGCACACGACAGGAGTGATTCTTCACCGAGCTGCCGGAGTCTTAACAAAAGGCAGACGCCACAAGGAGATTAATCGGCACTCAGCCCGGTCTTCACGAGCGGCTCGCCGTTATTAAGCCTCCAGAAGCTTCTCCTTTGAAAGCCATCCAGCATCCCTTTCTGTGAGGGGACAGGTGTGAAACATCTGGCTCCACAATGGCCTCCCTTTCCTAGCACACGAGTGGATTTCAGCGTTAATAGGGTTAATTATTAAACGAGGGCTCTTCAATGCGACGGGCTGCACCTTCAGACCTGCTTCCTTTTCTTTCGTAGGCGAGTAGCGCGTCAGGTGAAGTATAGCAGCTGTCTTTGAGCGACATGAAGAGTTCCCCTCCATCGCTGATCGGCTGCGGGTGCACGTCACAGAATAAGAAAGACGTCCATACCCCGTCTGTAATCGCTTCTGTCGTCAATGGCAACGGGTGAAGGTCCTAGCTGACATTAAGGGGAGGATTTAGAATGAGTCGTAGTTTGGCTGCCGTTTCCTTTCCTGAGTACGTGTTAAATGTTAAGTGTTTTACCTCCTGTCAGATCATCCTTTTCATGGATAAAAGGCTGTTTTTGATGACAGTTCCTATAAATTTCCTTTTGAACATGTGCTGCTTTTGCCTGATGCCTAATATTGCTGCTGTTTTATTCCATGTCTCTCATTTTTCCCTCAGTATATACAGGGACACTCCTACAGATTTTGGGCCCCATGAAAGCGTATCATTTTGGGCCCCCAACCCTGACCAATCCAATTATGTTTGAAAATATTTAGGGCCCCTGTCAGTTAGGGGTGCTTGGAATCGTTCTAACTCCCCCCCGACCGTTACGGTGCCCCTGAGTGTGGTAACTTATTGAAGAAGCCTGTAAATGGATGACACACTCGGCCAGGATGTCGGAGCAGATTTATGACGCCAGCTGCATCCTTCATGGTCTGACGTTCTGGCTCGTGAATAGAACCATCGGAAGCAGTAACAGAGAACGAGCAGATCCGCCTCGTCCGCCAGTGTCACCTGCAGGTAACTTCCGGAATCTCCCAGGGAGAGAGTTGTATCTCGGCATCTGTCTGAAGGCCGCGATGCGCCCTTGAAGTCTCTCTTTCTGTTTTAAGATCGGGGGGCGTTTTCTGCATGTCAGCCCCCCCCCCCCCCAGCCATCCTCCCACACTGCCTGTTTGTCTCCCGCACCCCCGTTCCGCTGGGCACCGCGTCTCTCTCTGCAAATGTTTGACAACGTCTCCTTTTGTGCTGAGCACAAAGGCGATGTCGGGGGGGCGAGGTTGGCCTGTGACAGCCCCTCACTGGGGGTGATGTCTCTGCTTATTGTTTTGCTTGATTGTGCAATTTCTGCCCCCAGGGGCAAACATGCTATTTGCACCTTGAGCCTGTCGGACCTCTTGTTGGGTATCATATCTGTCGTGGCTCTGTTGTCACTCTGGAACGCCCCCTTCAGCGTGCCAGCGTGGCTCAGAGATCACTCTCCCTGTAAGCTCTCTATCCATGGCCGCTGTACAGATTCCCCCCAACTCTCAAGAGCAGACCGGTGGGGGGGGGGGGGGGTTCAGTGACTGGCCTGTCCTCCTCATGCTCAGGCCACACACGCCAAACACGGCGCGCCAGCCTGCCATCGGGCCCTGTCTCGTCCAACATCCAGCTTGCTGCTCCTTTGTACTGCTGCTTTTGAAACGGCCAGGGGGAAATTCTATTTTTTTTTTTGGTTCATCACAATAACCTTTAAATTTGATTTGAAGGCTCCTCATTGACTGAGGGGGGCTGTCTCCAGGCCTGGGAGATGAGCTAAACAAAACAGCACATCTCCATTCTCATTTTTCCTCGGCCCGAGAAGCTGGATTGATCTAGCTTTAAGGGGTATTCTATTCACAAAGCTAGTGGACACATACATCCATACCTACTGTGGATTGGAAAAAATAGCAGGTTATTTTGGCTCACATTCTTGTGTGCAGCCCACCAAGGAACATTGAAGACAGCAAGATCCCCCACAGCCTCAATCAGAAGAGCATCGAGCATCCAAGCCATCCTCATTGGCCGGCAGCTGACCGAAAGGAAATCCCCCCCTCCCAGAACCATAGAGGACCCCAACTTTCGCACTCCTGCATGGCATTTTGGGAAGACTGCACAACGTTTAGGGATCTTCCTTCTCCTTCAGCGATCGCAGAACGTTTCAGTAGATGTCATACAGTGTTATGTTGGTTGCTGAAGACAGTTACAGTTATGGTGCATTTTAAAAGACCAGAGATGGATGTAAGAGCATCATCCTCAGCTCAGTTCTGGTCAATCTAACGTCTAAACCTTCCACATTATCTGAGAAACAGATACTCCATTTTCTCTTCCTATTTTCCTGTCTATGGACACTGGTTCATTTTGCCATATCTTCAAAACTACCCATGGAATGACTTATTTCTGAAATACACCAGTCCTCTCATGAGCTTGAGGTATCCTTCTGCTTGTTAGAGGAATGGATTACTTGCCTGTTGGAAGTGACATTTCGTAGACTGTTTCGTAGACCGTTTCAGCACTGTGAGGGACTCCAAAAGTGTAAGTATGCTGCCGGGGTTTGCAGGAGCTCCGGATTGACATCATAGGTTTCTGACCACTGAGAGGGTCCTTTGTGCATTGTCTGGGAGTCGTGGCAGCATGGATGATGGAGTGCCGACACTGCTGGGCTGAGGTCTTCCAGACCACTTGGATGAATATTTGATGGGTGCTGTTTTGAGTAGAGTGGAAGGTTGGTTCCTCTCTCAGGAGAAGGCATGCATTTCCCCAGCAGAATATTTATATGCTCACAAGGAAGATAATTGAAATGTTTAATGAATTATTCAGCAACGTTCATTATTCATGTGTGTTTACCTGCCGAGTGGAGACTTGTACTCATACACTTGTGGTTCTCCTCTGGATTCCCATGGTATGTTACTGAGCCACACAGTGACAGGTGTTTGAGATGTTACAGACACACCTTATCTTTCTGAGCCAGTTCACTAAAAATGCATAACCTGAAATGATCCTGAAATGATCATCTAATGCGTTCCTGAAAAACCTTGCATTCACTAAAATTACATACTAAAATACACATATCCAACGGGGAAAAATAGGGTTAGATGAATGTGACTCCAAAATTTAGTAACTTACGCCAAACAAAATGAATTAAATAATAAAAATAGTGATGTCATTGTTCAAAAATGTAATTACAGTATATCCTCCTGAGACCCGGGCCATTCATTTGTGTCCTCTGTAGTGGACATTTTGTTTTTGCATCTATCTTTTCAC
>JAODKC010000047.1:15386854-15400572 GCA_026777985.1 Mormyrops attenuatus | reverse complement strand
CCCCCCCCCCCCCCCCCCCCCCCGCCCCCCGCCGCCGCCCCCCCCCCCGCCGCGCCCCCCACCTGGTTGTTTTTTCTTATGTGATTCTGTGCCATGTTTTAGCTGTGGAGAGTTGGACGGGTGGGAGGGCTGCAGCAGGCAGAGCTGTTGGGGGGATGGGGAGTTGTGTGTAGGAGAACTCATGGATTTACTGGTGTGTGTGTGCACGCGTGTGTGGATGATGTTTATATTACATCGCGGGGACCAAATTATTATTTTAATATTGTGGGAACCATTTTCCAGGTCCCACAAAGATCTGTGACTCAGTCAAAAAACTAAAAATGTCAAAAGTCTCACATTTTGTTTGGTTACTTATGGTTAAGGTTAGGGCTGGGTAGGGGTTAAGGTTGTTATGTTGGGATTACGGTTTTCCACATAGAATTGAGAGTCCCCACAAAGATATAATTACAAATCTGTGTGTGTGTGTCTGTGTGTGAGAGAGAGAGTGTGCGTATGTGTGTGTGTGCGTGAGTGTGTATGTGTGTGATAGTGTGTGTGTGTCTGTGTGTATGTATGTGTGTGAGTGTTTGCTTGCCAAATGGGTCCATGGGGATGGTGGTATGCAGCCAGAAAGCCATCTTATCACCCTTGGCCCAGTTTGTCTGTTTTTATCATTGTCGTTCACACTCACCAAAAAGTAAAATATGCTGCTTTTTGCGTCCTGACTAGTGCAAAGCGCTGGTTCCTAACAGAGGAGTTTCCGGTTAAGTCCTTATGATCAGGGTACAAGGGTACATCAGTCAGGCCAATTGGCTGGGTCCCCTCAGCCCAGCTCGGTCACGCATTCTTTGCTGTGAGCCATGTGATTGTCATGGTCTTTTGTCTATGGAATGATTTCCCAAAATGCATCTCATCCTGACAGTCTTTTAAAAAGGGGGAAAGAAGGGGTCTGGGGTGTGGACAATGGCTGAGAGACTACAGGTGAATGAAAGGGGCCTGTCTCCTGATTTTCCCCCGCCCCATGTGACACCTTTAGTCTGAAACCTCACCTCCCTCCCCAGTGCCGCCCTGTTTGTCAGTTTCGGTATCCAATCAGGATGCCTTCTCCAGACTTTGAGAAACAAACAGATGAGAGAGCGTCTGTCCCTTAAGTGGCAATCTGCTTGTCCCTCTTCGCCTTCCGCTGTTCCCTCTGCCACCCCCCCCCCCCCATACACCCGGAATGCCTTTCTCTGGAGAAATCCCGCCTTTGTCTTGTGAAAAATATGAATCAGTGGTCATTGAAAGATTTGTTTAGAAAGTAAGAAGAGAAGGACGTCTTTTTTTATGGGAGTGAGTAAAATTGCTCAAAGGCAATGTTGGGATGTTTTTTTTTCAGCATTTGAATATAATCAGGCTCTTTTATTAAATTTCCCACATTGGAAGGCACATTAAAAGTGCATTTAAAGGTTCGACTTTTGACAGGGAACCCGCTATTTTCATGGCGATTAAAGCAAATCAGAGACGTTTGTGCCGCAAAAAAGCGGGGGCCAGATCAATAGCGCGATTAAGGGACGTCTTTGAGGCAGCCGGGATTGCGGATCGACCCGGCAGCGAAGCGAGACGAGCCCCCGCCCCCCCACCCCCACCCCGCTGGCTGGCCCAGGACGGCACCTTGCTTCTAATTTTATCCGGAAAGTGTGCTGTCTCTCCTGTGTGTCGGGAGGCTGGTGTAAGTGGGGCGCGCTGGTCCAGCCTGCCCCTCCCCGGCTCTCCATCGCTGACATCATCTGCAGGGAGGAGGAGTTCCTGTGAGGTTGATTTGGGGGGCTTGACATTTCGAGGGTGGCGTGGATCATTGTCAGTGGAGAGCCTCTTAATGAGAGTGGCTGTGCCCTGTCACTGTTTACGAGCTGTCGTCAGGTCGCTGCGCCATTAGTAAACCTGTAGACTCTAGGTGCTGGTTTTAATGAACGCCGCATGGCTTCCCACTTGGCAACATGCTCAAACATCAAATGACTGCACCTATGTTGTAAAAAACACTTTCCATTGTCTTACCAGGAAGGCACCCCCTCCCCTCCCTGCTGTGGTGCATTATGGATAATGCACTGGATCATAGGGTTTCCAGGGCCCTAAGGTCATGGGTTCCCAAACATTTCAGCCCGCGACCCCCAAAGCCTATTGGGGTTGGGAGGGGGTCCCCTCCATAGCTTTGTCTTGGTAGGATTATCAGAATCGACTGTTTGCGGTTACTGTGAAAATGTTAAGGTTTTTCATGTTTTAAAAAGTTTATGAACATATCATGGAAATCGTCTTGTAACGCCACCCGCCCACAATGTTTCACAACCCCTCAGGGGGATATGACCCTTATTTAGGGAATCCCCGCCCAGGGCAACCGCTTAGAAGCCCAGTAGAAGCTTGTAAACAGTGTAATACCCCATCCTCTTTTCTCGGCTGGTCTGAGATAATTGCCTCCCCTCCTTACATATTTCATGTAAATTAACCATTTCAGCTGATTGAGAAATTGTTAACTCTGAGTAATTATTATGAAAGTTTTAACTTAGACCTGTGAAACTACTTGGATAGTCACATGGTCTTGTGAAATGGCATGGTGTTTGCCGTAAAAAACAGCAAAGCATGCTGGGAAATGGAGTACAGTAAGTATGCGGCATGTGGCCCTGATCATTATATGGTACAATGCCAAAGTATCTCACCTGCCAAACAGGCATTTATGAAACCATTAGGAATTACTGTCATATTGCAGTTCCTCATTGTCTGTTCCCAGCCAAATTTCGAAAAGACCTTTTTCCACTTTTTTTTTGGTTTGGAAGACCATACAGACCATGGGTAATTCCTGTAGTACTGCAGCTTACTGCCGTGAACAGATACCATCACATTTTTCTCAAAAGAAATATTCAAAAAGGAAGGAAATCCACTGCTGGAGAAATATCACACAATTCTACACAGAAAGAAAACAAGCTTATTGTGCGATTGTCATCAGGATAGATAAACGGAGACTTCGGTTTGGGGAGCGCGGCGTGGCGCGGCTGGAGCGGAGCGTGCTCCTGGCTCGATAAGCGAGGCACGCGACACGGAGGCAGCGGGGGGTGACATGGGCAGCCGGGGTGGCTTTTCATTGGATGAAAGGAAAGGGAGGAAAAACGCCTGAATGAACATCGCTTTGGACAGCAAAATAGATGGAAACTTTGGCTTTTTGTAGTGGGTAAACTAAAGCAGCCTAAAAAGCAAAGAGGAGCACAATTCTGTGTACTGATACCCACCCCCCGCGCCATAAATTCACCTTTATGATATAGGCAGGGATGCCAGTTGGTGTCTGGATATTTGCTTTTATTTCACAGTCAGTTTACAGCCGTAGGTTAGCTTTTCAAACTAGGTTAGCCATGCGACAACGTAGGTTAGCCTATTCCCTTAGCCTTTCAAACTAGGCTAGCCACGAAACAAGTCTTCCGGCTGGTGACCAGGTAATTTGTTGGACCTGTTCTCGAGCGGAGCCTCCCAGGGCATTCTGGGAAGAGCAGATTAGCATGCCCAGAGAGACCAATTCTTTCACACTGTCTGGCCGGCCTCAGTCCTAGTGGGACCAGGGAAGGAACCAGTATGAGTGTGCAGGGCCTCTGTGGCAAGGAACCCCTGCGTGAGGGTGGGGCCCTGGGGCTGGTAGTGCTGGAGGAGGGGGCTGTTACTATTTCGGGGTGCAGTGGGGGCTGTGGCAGATTTTTAAGCTCGAATGATATCTGGGAGCATGAGGAACACCCAGAGAGAGGGAAATATCCTCAACATGAAGCTTCACTCAGTCAAGGACAGTAGATACACACTTGACCCTCATCATGGGTCAACGTCACCCCAAGATAAAGAGACCAACTCTCACAAAACTGGCACGACACTCACGCCTTCATACTTTCATGCTCAGGCAAGAAATCATGGCAAATCTATATTATTCCATTATAGACCTGAAGTTAGCTGTATCAAAAGTTTTGGGGTAGTTTATAAACCCTACAGACTTTTTACAAGGAAATTACATACATGTAAATGTGCATGCAGGCTTGTCTTGAATTGAAAATCTCTCGACCGCCAGCTAACCAAAGTTGGCAACCATGAGAGAGACGGGAGCATGGACTAAATCTGGGGGTCAGAGCTGATGGACGCTGGTGAGTGGTAGTGCGGGGGGACAGGCCACTTTATTTATGTCTCACCTCGGTGTGCTGTTGCAGGCAGCTTGAGCCATGTGGGGGAGAAACACATCTAGTTCTCAGTGGACGGACATTCAAATTCACACCCCACAACGATTTGGTGGCAGGCTGTAGAGGTGAGATTTCAGAATATTACCCCAAGCCACTGTAGCGCTGCTAATGGGAATTAACAGGCCAATGTAACATTTGGCTTTTTATTGAATGGATACCTACATTTATCATAAAATATGGCTGCCATATTTACTGTGGTCAGTCACTGAATTGCGGGGGGACGCTCGCAGACGTTAATTCAGCGTCAGCCGGGCCAGCTGGTGCCTCTCCTGACAGCGCTTTCGCATTTTCTCACGTCTCCAGTGAATCACACTGATTTATTAGTGCAGAAAATTGGTGGATAGATGATCGTCCTGGAGCTGAATATTACTCTCAGCGGAGAAGGTCGTGCATCTTCTTCTCCAGCCACACTGTCTCGCCTTGAATATATGGTGAGTTTTTCCGCAGCTGGGGTGTGGCCGGTGATGCTAGACTCAGTTCGGCGACTCCTTTCCACCTCGCTGTCCTAACACCTGCCAGATTCACGGATCGGCCCACAGCCCTGTAATCCCCTGCATGTCGTTTCTCATCGCGGTGTCAGTTGCTGGCTGCCACAGTCTCATCAGTATAGGAGCCAGAGTAACACAATGGTTGTGAATGTCGTTTGCCTCGCGCATCCAGCTAGGGCATCTGTCCTTTAATAACACACACCGCTGTATCTCCCCTTTGTTTGGCTGATTAAAGTCTTATTTGGAAGATGCAAAATGCAAAAAAGTCAGCTCCACCCAGCGGACCTTAGTGAACTTCACCACTGTCCGTGGCCTGCGGTCTGTAACCTTAATGTGATCAGCCACCCTTTTATAAGAGCATCCTATAAGAGCAGAGGAAGAGATCTTGTTTAATGCCTGCAAAGTAATAACAGGGCTTACAGGCTTTGAAAATTGTTTGGATTTTATGTGCTTTGTATGTTTTTCTTCATTAACAGAAGGTTAAAATAAATCTGGTGGGAAGTGTAAACGCTGTATTTCGTGGGTTTTTCTGAGACATGTTAATCAATCCCTCCCCCAGCGGTGTTGACCCAGTACAGCCCAGGTGTCGCTGGATGAGTGCAGAAACTCCAGCGTGCCCCCTCTGCCCCCCGCAGTGGATTAAGCTTGGCCACGGTCATGTGGCTGATTAACCCAGCGTGAGCCTGATTAATCCACGTGAGGGCACTGGCGTGCGCCGCGTGTGACCCCCATGCTTGGCCTTACACTCTGTGATGTATGGTAGTTCTTTCCCATCCAAGGTTCTAAGATAACTCTGCCTTATCCTCTGTGGTCCTATGGCCTGCAGAACCCAAAGCTCGCCGGCAGGAACAGCCTCTCCTCCACCTACCGCCGTGAATCTGAGGGAACAGACTTTCTTCCACCTACCACCATGCATCTGAGGGAACAGCCTCTCCTCCACCTACCGGCATACATCTGCAGGTACAGCCTTTCCTCCACCTACCACCGTACATCTCAGGGAACAGCCTCTCCTTACCTACCGGCATACATCTGCGGGTACAGCCTTTCCACCACCTACCACTGTACATCTCAGGGAACAGCCTCTCCTCCACCTACCGGTATACATCTGCAATTACAGCCTCTCCACCACCTACCACCATACATTTCAGGGAACAGCCTCTCCTCTACCTACCGGCATACATCTGCAGGTACAGCCTTTCCACCACCGTCCATCTCAGGGAACAGCCTCTCCTCCACCTACTGGCGTACATCTGCAGGTACAGCCTCTCCTCCACTTACCAGAATGCACTTGAGGGAACAGCCTCTCCTCCACCTACCGGCATGCACCTGCAGGTACAGCCTCTCCTCCACCTACCAGCATGCATTTGAGGGAACAGCCTCTCCTCCACCTATCACCATACATCTCAGGGAACAGCCTCTCCTCCACCTACCAGCATGCATCTGCAGGTAGAGCCTCTCCTCCACCTACCAGCATGCACTTGAGGGAACAGCCTCTCCTCCACCTATCACCATACATCTCCGGGAACAGCCTCTCCTCCACCCACCAGCATACATCTGCAGGTACAGCCTCTCCTCCACCTACTGCCATGCATCCGAGGGAACAGCCTCTCCTCCACCTACCACCATGCATCTGAGGGTACAGGCTCTCCTCCACCTACCGGCATGCATCTGCAGGTACAGCCTCTCCTCCACCTACCAGTATGCACTTGAGGGAACAGCCTCTCCTCCACCTATCACCGTACATCTCAGGGAACAGCCTCTCCTCCACCTACCGCCGTGCATCTGAGGGAACAGACTCTCTTCCACCTACCGCCATGCATCTGAGGGAACAGCCTCTCCTCCACCTACCACCGTACATCTCAGCGAACAGCCTCTCCTTACCTACCGGCATACATCTGCGGGTACAGCCTTTCCACCACCTACTACTGTACATCTCAGGGAACAGCCTCTCCTCCACCTATCGGTATACATCTGCAATTACAGCCTCTCCACCACCTACCACCATACATTTCAGGGAACAGCCTCTCCTCTACCTACCGGCATACATCTGCAGGTACAGCCTTTCCACCACCGTCCATCTCAGGGAACAGCCTCTCCTCCACCTACTGGCGTACATCTGCAGGTACAGCCTCTCCTCCACTTACCAGAATGCACTTGAGGGAACAGCCTCTCCTCCACCTACCGGCATGCACCTGCAGGTACAGCCTCTCCTCCACCTACCAGCATGCATTTGAGGGAACAGCCTCTCCTCCACCTATCACCATACATCTCAGGGAACAGCCTCTCCTCCACCTACCAGCATGCATCTGCAGGTAGAGCCTCTCCTCCACCTACCAGCATGCACTTGAGGGAACAGCCTCTCCTCCACCTATCACCATACATCTCCGGGAACAGCCTCTCCTCCACCCACCAGCATACATCTGCAGGTACAGCCTCTCCTCCACCTACTGCCATGCATCCGAGGGAACAGCCTCTCCTCCACCTACCACCATGCATCTGAGGGTACAGGCTCTCCTCCACCTACCGGCATGCATCTGCAGGTACAGCCTCTCCTCCACCTACCAGTATGCACTTGAGGGAACAGCCTCTCCTCCACCTATCACCGTACATCTCAGGGAACAGCCTCTCCTCCACCTACCGCCGTGCATCTGAGGGAACAGACTCTCTTCCACCTACCGCCATGCATCTGAGGGAACAGCCTCTCCTCCACCTACCACCGTACATCTCAGCGAACAGCCTCTCCTCCACCTACCGGCATACATCTGCGGGTACAGCCTTTCCACCACCTACCACCGTACCTCTCAGGGAACAGCCTCTCCTCCACCCACCGGCATACATCTGCAGATATAGCCTCTCCACCACCTACCACCATACATTTCAGGGAACAGCCTCTCCTCTACCTACCGGCATGCATCTGCAGGTACAGCCTCTCCTCCACCTACCAGCATGCACTGGAGGGAACAGCCTCTCCTCCACCTATCACTGTACATCTCAGGGAACAGCCTCTCCTCCACCTACCGGCATATATCTGCAGGTACAGCCTCTCCACCACCTACCACCGTACATCTCAGGGAACAGCCTCTCCTCTACCTACCGGCATACATCTACAGGTACAGCCTCTCCACCACCTCCTGCTGTGCGTCGGAGGGAACAGCTTGTCCTCCACTTTTAGTCAAGCACCAGCCTCTACTCCACCTTCAGCCATACGTCCAAAGGAACAGTCTCTCCTCCACCTACTGCCTTGTGTCTAAGGAGACAGGCTCTCCTGCACCTACTGCCTTGTGTCTAAGGAGACAGGCTCTCCTCCACCTACTGCCTTGTGTCTAAGGAGACAGGCTCTCCTGCACCTACTGCCTTGTGTCTAAGGAGACAGGCTCTCCTCCACCTACTGCCTTGTGTCTAAGGAGACAGGCTCTCCTCCACCTCCCGCTATGTATCCTGACTGTAAATAGCAGGTGACCTTTTGGATTTTATGTCAGAAGCACTTCTGCAGGGCCCGCATGCACTCAACGCCAGCACCCTCCCGTGAAACATTGGTGGGGTCCTTCCGGGTGCAGGGGGGGGGGGCTTTCTCACTTGCTTGCCTATGATCACCTGCCGCTCCCTCCTTCTGCTTGAAAGACTCATTCTAACTTCATCAACTGTTCCAGGAGCCCCCTACCCCTCCTCCAGGTGATATGTGATCCAGGCAGGTGTTTTAACATGCTCCTGTTAGTGCGATATTAGCGCCTCATCAGATCATGACTCTTTCTCCTCTGTGCCCGCTGGCATTCGGCTTGTCTTTCCGTGCACGCCAGCATCTTGACACTTCCTGGGGTCTGAACGTGACAGGTTCAGTATGGATGCTGGTGTACAGGGATGTGTTAAGGGTGGGGGGGTACTTCTTTGTTTGATCTCCCGAATGCCCCAGCTTTTTCGGTCAAGTGGAAGGGGGATGATGAGATAGGGAAGGTGAAGCCAGCCCAGATTCCCACGGGGCGTCCCGTACAGGAAAGGATCAAAGACCACGCCCACTTTAGAGAGGACAGCCACGGCCCTGACTGCACAGCCAGCAGCAGCTTGGGCTCTCTGAGGGGAGTCAGAGAGGACTGAGTGAGTTATTTAGGTCTCCACAGGGTGCACGGGGCCCCAGAAGCTGCTCCCTGCGGAAATCAAGCCCGTTTTTTGGTGGTGCTTTTTCTTTGCCGAATGCCTGCAGCGTAAACTTGTTTCAGAGATCAGTGTGGCCTTGGATGCAGATCAAACACTCCTTTCATAAGTTATGGGTTTATGGGTTAACAAGCAGAAATGCAGATGATGTCAGGGAGTAGAAGCTACAGGATGCCTGAGGCCACCAGCAGGGGGTGTAGTGGTTAAAGTCATGGACTCATAACCCAAAGGATGGTTATTTAAGTTCCAGAGAGGGTCTTTTTTTAGTCTGTTTGGGTGGGGATTTTAGTTTAAAATGGGTAAACAAATGAAAAAGTGCCAGGTATCTTAACAACCACTGGGGGATAGGCTGTGTGTAATATGTACCTCAAGCCGTTGAAGCAGTTCTGAGACACTGCTGAGAAATTCAGATGCTGACACTCTGTCTACTGACATGAGTGGGTATGATATCAATGCTGAGAACATCATTAAACACTGAAACACAGAAGCTCTGCCTCTAGATTGATGGCTCGGTGTGTTTTATTACCATAAAATAGCTTGGGGAACCTGGTACCATAACGGTTAATGACCAGATTGCCCACAAGAATTTGAAAAGGAGCCTTTTCTGCTCTATTAAAACAATTTAGTTATCCATTGATTCTAATTCTAACTGCTTATCATGGTCAGGGTGTCAGGGAGCCTTTCCCAGAATGCACAGCACACAGGGCTGGAGTACACCCTGGATGGGATGTCACCAATTCAATTTATGAATGTAAAGTATTCAAATGCATTCAATGATTTTCTTTAATTGATTAAAATGACTCAGAAATATCTTTATTATTCCTCTGGACACACGAGTGAAGGTAAACTAGACAAGATTTTGAAGTCCTTTTTGTTGGAGAGTTTTTGTTAGTTCCGTGAACTTCACAGCTGGTGGCTGCCAGCGGGGGGAGGAGGAGGCCTGGCCGCGCAGAGCCCTGGCGTGACGTCCCCATGCTGACTTACTCCCGAGGGGCACCGCCTCCTCCCAGGACGTCTGTAATTACGAGCTGCCCATCTGAGTCCCCAGCATATGGCAAGGACTGTGAGAGGAGGAGGGCTGGGAAGGATTCACTAAACGTGGAGCAAAGAGGAGACAACCTGCTGGGAGGAGAGGAGCGGGGCGGGGCCATGCTGGGCGGGGCCACACCGGGCGGAGCGGAGAGGGGCGGGGCCACACCGGGTGGGGAGGAGAGGAGGGGGCAGGGCCACACAGGACGGAGAGGAGAGAGGCGGGGCCACGCCGGGCGGGGAGGAGAGGGGCGGGGCCGTGCAGGGCGGAGAGGAGAGGGGCGGGGCCATGCAGGGTGGGGAGGAGAGGGGCGGGGCCGCACAGGGCGGAGAGGAGACAAGCCCCAGTATGGGAATTCAGCCATGTTTTTGGAGCCCAGCAGAGATGCGAGGTGCCCTTTCTGCTGCCAGACGTGATGCGTGCTCATGGTAAATGTTGTGAGGGTACTTTAGTAGAAAGCGTGATCTTTAGAGAAATGTGCTGGCTTTGTGGTCTGTGCTGCAGCCTCGCACCCCACGGTTGAAGGTTTGAATCTCAACCCTTACTTGCATGTTGACCCCAAGTGCTCTGGGAGGTAGCATTCTCAGATCTCACTCCACCCTGGGAGGTCTTTTGCAGCTCCACAGTAGTGTGTGCCATGTTCCTAAGCAGTTTGTACTGCAGCGTTATAGTGAAAATGACAACACGTTTTGGCAGTAAAGCTAGATGATAGTAAATTATAGCGAGCGGATTTCAGGGATGATACTGTACTGTGAAATAAACCGGTAATTTTCCCTCCAGGTAAAATTGAGGGGACACAACTGTGTTATTGTGACATCATCCAATAAAATATGTTGGGAAGTAATGCGAAGCAGCCAGTCACATTTCACAGGATTAGATGCAGAAAGCAGAATGTTCTATGGTACAGATGTGCATCGCCATCATTGAGGCGGACGTGATATACATCTCCATGGATTGCCAATGATCCGATACATTGAAGATACATATGAAGCAACTACTAATGCAATGCAGTGGGATTCAATACAATCTGATGCAACACAATGTGATTCAACAAAGTACAATGCAATGCCAAATAAATATGATGCTGTGCAAACTAATACGATACAGATACAGATCAGTTTATTATTGCTCAAAAATGATTGGTCACAAATTATTGGTCACATTTTTGTATAAAAAGGCATTGGACAGGGCTATTCAAATCACAGTCCTCAAGGTCCTAACACTGCCGATTTTCCAGCCTTCCATTACCCATGAGCTGGGTGTGAAGCCTCTGGCCAATCAGAATCAGTAATTGTTAAACCTACTACCTGGGAGAACTGAAAACCCGGCCTGGATTTGGAATTGAGGTCCAGATTTGAATAGCCCTGGCATATGGCCTCTGCTGATAATTATGTTTTAATAAATTGGATTCTACCAACGCAAAGATGTTAGAAACGTCGAGTTCATCCCAAATTGTAGCCGGTGCACACTTTTCACAATTGCATTGTGAACTTTTATGATGGTGCACCGATGCAAACCGGTGAATCTTACTATCCTTATTCTATGGTGATACAGTCTTACAGTATACTTGCTAAAGCTTCTGTAGTAGGTGTATAGACAGTACACTAGATCCTGTTATTCATTTGCCGAGGAGTTATATATGTCTAAAAAGTGTCCTCAAATGCTCAGTGGAGCATTTTGTTGTCTGGAGGTGCCTTTTCTAAGTCTTTGAGAGACAACAGCGTATTTTAGTAATAAGGGGAACATTTGGTTGTCTGCTTAGGAAATAAATATGATGGAAGACATTAAATATGAAATGTATGGATATGGTTGGTGGCTCCAGGGTTGTGGGTTCGATTCCAGCCGCAGGCTGGGGGGGGGCTTCACTTGGGCTCCCTCCTAGACCTAAATTACTAGAATTGAATAATATAGGTCCAGAAATTAAAAATCCAGACCAAGATTTTGTTTCAACCAACCAGTGGAGTATAAAGAGTACTCAACTGGTTGGTTGAAAGAAAATCTTGATCTAGATTTTTACTTACTGGGCCTGAACTACCTACCTCTGCCAATTACTCTTACAGTCTAGATAAATGGGGCTTTGTTAGTCTCCGGTTGAATTGCCCTGAGCACAGGTGTCCAGCATCCCGTCCAATTCATGTTCGTCGATCCAGGGAAAGGCTCCAAGCTCAGTGGTAACAGCGGAGTTCTGGCTTTTAGATCCAGCCGAGTCTTTTGGTGACATTTTCAAAGATGATTGAAGAGTCAAGTGGAGTGTTGATCCTGTAGCGACCCCCATCTGAACAGCAGAAAACCAGAGAGGGTGCCCTTCGCCAAAGCCGCCAAGCAGTCAGGCACTTTGTGGCACTGCTACCTCCACTTCAGATATGACAATCACTTCAAATCTCTATGTATCGTTGTCTAACTCCTCTGGCGGCATCCAAGACACTAAATAAAAAGATTTTGCGCCTTGAGCTGTATCTGCCTGGGCATCGATTACAGATGGAAGAGCGTAATTGATTGTTTTAACCCCGGGTGCGGTGAGACCTTCGCACTCATATCAGCCGAGTGGCACGTTTGACGGAGCAGCTGTCAGCGGCTTCGCTATTTTATAGCCGTCTTTCTGAAATGGCCATTCGCCGGCCTTTGAAGTTTCTCGCGTGTGAAGTGAGATCGCATTACAGGGGCACCGGCTGTCTGTAATCTCACCTGCCATCAGTCACGTCCGTCGTCAGCGGCTCCTCGGTGTCTCTCCCGGAAAAGGTCCTAACATCTATTTGGCTAGTAGTAAAGATAGGACAGGGAGTCCTGAACACCTGAATAGGCGAGCGTAGGAAGGCGCCCTTGTACCTTAGAGCCACGTCCATTAATGACATCTGCTGCAGGATGTTTTTAGATCCTGCCTCAAATCCATACGCATAAAAAGCATGAATACCTTGCAGATGGCTTTGCCCCCCTGCCCTCCCCGGTGCCCCCTGATCAGCCCCCAGAGAAGCTGCCATCGCCCCTCCTGTGAATCTCAAACTAGAAAGGAAAAAATGCTAGGGGTCCCGTGGCTTCTTAAATCCGTATTGCTTCTCCCACGTGATTAACAAGGAGGTAGGTTAACCTAGACGATGGTATCAATAAAGACAGTGGTAAGTCAGGTGTTCCTGCAGGTTTCTCTGCAGAATTATAATGTGATTCCTACCTGCTCTGGTTCACATTGCTGACGCTGAGCGTAACAGATTTTAGGAGACTTTATAAAAATGATTTGTATGTGTCCCTGATAGCTCTGACGGTACGGAGGTAATACAGACTGACATGTGAGATTGGGTTGGCGCCTTCATTTGTAAGTGGTGAAGCTGCGCAGAGGGTTACGGATGAAAAATGGAAGCTTAGGTTTGTCATCTTTGTCCTTCTGAAGTACATTGAATAGTTACAGTAGGCAGCTGTCAATGCCTTCTCACCAGGACTCTTAAATAGAGATGTCCTACGTAATTGCCCCCCAAGTAAATAGGCTTGAGGGGGGTCATTCTGCTCATTGAATAGTGCACATACCCCCCACCCCAGACCACCTCTGACTCTGATGATTATGCACAGTGATGGTCTCTTCCTGCCGCTCTCCCAGTCGTGGTCTCTTCCCCCCCACACTCTCCCAGTCATGATCTCTCCCCCCCCACATTCCCAGTCGTGATCTCTTCCCCCCCCACTCTCCCAGTCGTGATCTCTTCCCCCCCTACTCTCCCAGTCGTGGTCTTTTACCCACTACTCTCCCAGTTGCAATCTCCGCTCCCCCCCTGGGCCCGGGGGGGGGGGGGGGGGGGGGGGGGGGGGGGGGGGGGGGGGGGGGGGGGGGGGGGGGGGGGGGGGGGG
>JAODKC010000047.1:15359536-15375901 GCA_026777985.1 Mormyrops attenuatus | reverse complement strand
CCCACAGCATTCTACTTGCGTTTCGCGTGTCTACGACAGCAGCCGTTAATCGCCGACGTCCGTTGGCCGGGCGTCGGTGTGCGTTTGGTGCCTGTCACACGGCACACGTTATGAACGCCTGCTGGTTCCCATGTTGCTCGGTGCGCTAATTAACTGCCCGGAATCGGGCAGAAGGGCTGGGTCGTGCCGCATGAAGATGGATGGCTCAAGGTCTGCATGTGATTCTTACATACCCAGTGAAGCCTGCGCATACAATGCAACTTGGTTAAATAAAAAGAATCGATAAAACAATTCAAATCATCTGTAAGAAGAAATGTTAATGAGGACTGTTCTCAGATAATTGATCCCCAGGAGAATGCGGCTCGCCCACATCTGTGCGGAATGTGTGCGTGAGGCGGCTGGATCAACACAGTAATGAGCAGACAGGAGCAGCACCTCACAGGTGCAGGACACGCAGCTGTAAACCGCCTTTAAATCTGCGGCCGGAAGTCTTTCTGCATGGAGGCAGCGGTTCACTGGATGCGTCTGACTGCAGCTGGACAAAGCGGTGACTCTAAACAGCCAATAGTGTGTGAGCGTGCGTATGTGAGTGTGACGGCTGGGCATCCTGTCCCCTTCCTCGTGCCCAGTGCATTCTGGGATATGACCCAGCCTATAACAGCTAATAAACAGCTAGAATATAGACTCAAACCCACAACCTACAGGCAATTGCCTGCTCAGGGCTGGCCCTGTACTGGGTAAGCAGATATGGCTCGATGGATGGGTGGAGCGTAATGGGTAAGACCTCAGCTGCGGGTGTAGATGGGCATCCCTGGGGACTTGGAGTTCTCGCGCGTGATGCGATCCGCGCCGGCACTGGCGCAGACTCTCCACACGCCTTTAAATCCGGCGACAGTGGGGGATTCATTAGCCCGCCCCCCCCCCCCATCCGTCTGCCGCCGCACCCCGTCACCCACAAGGGCCGCCAGGATTAAGTTTGATTTATCGCAGGGGAGCTTGGGCTGGGGGGGTGTGGTGGTCCCTTACGGAAAGGGGCTTGCACGTCCCCTGCGGTCTCTGTTAGGGAGCCCCACGCCATAATCGATGAGCGTCCACGTCGAACGTTATTCGTGACTCAAGCTTTTCTTCAGATGTAGAAGAATTTGACTGTTTCCGTTCGATTTACTTTGATCGTTTGCACACTTAACACTAAATCTCCCTTTAAGCTCGTTTCAAAGCCCCCCCCCACAACCGCAGTAACCAAACCCTACATTTAATATGCAAGCCTCCAGATCTAATATTGGACTTGTTGCTGAATTTATACTGTAAGCAACAGATTGACAACATGCTAATGAGTTAGAGCTCCCTGGTGTCTGTAATAATGCGCGTGATATTAGCAAAGAAACACGTATTTAAACCTACAGTGTAATAAACATCCAACTTGTCTAATAATCCGGGGCCAAGGTTGTAGCTGCCGTTGACATATTTGGTGATTCGTTGTCATTTGCAGTCTGGAGACAAAGTTAATAAAGGGAAATCCCGTGGGGGGGGGGGCTTTTCTCGGTATTACCCAGACAGTATAGCTTCGGTGTGCTGAGTAGAGCGAAGGGCTGTCTGGATATGTGTACGCTACACCGTGCCTCATGTGAATCGGGGGGGGGGGGTCAGGGTTAAGGTGGGGGAGGTTAAGGGAGATGCGAAGGACCACGCTGCACAATGCATCAATCTTACCAGGTCTGGACTTGTAAAACACTTCACATATACTTGTTTTGGTTAAATGAAGGCTTTAAGCTCCAGAACGGCTTTGAGGAAAGGCCTGTTAAGGTTCTATAGATATGGCACATTTCCTAACCAATGGGAATCCATAGTCCCCCTCAGAGATGTAGCAAAGGGTGACTTCCGCCGTCATTGTTCTCTGTCAGGCTTCTCCTGGAACACCAACGAGGATACCGAATCTGTCATTTATTCGGGCCAAACGAGGCTAATTAAATTACTGGCATAGTATAACAAGCGGTGTGGAGCACAGTGCTATGCTATTGTTTTATAGCGCTTTTAATTTTACAGTTCCTGAGGAAAAAAAAAATGTTGTGTTCTTAAAGAGAAATCGCACCTCAAAATGGTAATGTGCTCATTACCAAACAATATTCTGCACGCCCCAAGGAGACTCTGTTACACCTTTAAGAGGGAGCATGGCTCTGTGATGCCAACAGGAGAAATGTTTCTTCTGTTTTGTATAATCCCTCTATGGAAAGCAAAATATATGCTCTATGCAAATCATATACGGCACACATTTCTTTTTTCAGATGTTATTGAGTTTTTACGAAACAGAATTCTCCTATTGTCATATTTACAGCGATTCATCCCCACTCTGTTGCTTCAGCTTTACAATCCCATTTCTTGCTGATTCTTTGGTGTTTAAAAAACAGTGGCTGTCCAGGGAAATGATAATCCTCCGGGAGATGTTGGCTGAAATGTCAGACAGAGAAACTTATTTTGTTAGTAGCGAAAAGAGGTTTTTGTTGTCGCTAACTTCCGCCATTGTAAATGTGAGGTCCGAGGTATCACATGTTAGGTATGCTTTGGTCAGAGACATTGGAGGCAGGTTTAATGTGTCATTTGACCTTAAGGAGGGCTGCACCCGTCTTTGTGCCTGGGACATATGGTGGGGGGGGGGTCACCATGAGGATGAGTGAGCGTTTGCTAAAAATGTCATAGCTGAGCTTCCAGGTGGTGAAGATTTTGTAATCCTTCGGATTCCTGATAAAAGCGTCCTGTCCCTACGCCTCCCTGACTGACAATATCCGGTCGCCTGACTGACACACCGCCGCTCACAGACGGTAGACGCACTGGTGAATGTGTGAGGCTCAGTTTCGGCCAGTGTGTGTACGTAGCGAGCCTGGGCTCAGAATCACCTCCATTTACCAGGTGACAACTGTACTCAGCTGAGCTAAACATGAGCTTTGCCTTAACTTAGAGTGGACTGGGGTACACACTAGGAAAGAGATTTTGATGGATGAATGGATTCATGGATAGACAGAGAGAGAGAGGGAGAGAGAGAGAGATAGAGAATTTATCTTCTAAATTTGAGAAAGGTTCTTTGGCAGTCCGCACGTAACATGGTTCGCAAACTCCCACATTGAATTTTGAAAGATTCCAAACTACACCCCATGCATCATAGGCTGCACTTGTCCAGCTAGACCTGACGATTAATTACAACCGACAGGCATTACATTTTTATCCTGGGCATTACCGGCCGGTTCTGGCAAACGCCACTCTTCCCGAACGTGATGGAGAGACAATGGAATAATCAGGCGCTCAGACGGAATATGGTTTCCAGTCGGGGGGGGGACAGCGCTCTGCGGGCACGATGCTGAAAGGCAGGCGAGTGCGATTCCGGCCAGGGGCGGCCGGCCACACAGCTGCAGGGGAATGAAATGTCAAGGGGGCGCGAGTGCGGCTCTCCTGATCAATCAGCTGGCCGGGCGTAAGGAAAACGGGAGCACGTCCCAAATGTCGGCTGTCAACAGACGGCATTCACGGCGTTCCGCATCACAGACAAGGAGTTGCAATTCCAGAGGCGTCTGCTGGAAGGCAGCCTGTGCCAGTCCTGAAATGGAGAACAGATTCATTCTTCTGAGAAGATCCTCCATTGTGGGCCGACGGGCTTTAACCTTAAACACACCTGGATGCCTCAGTCTGGTATGTGACGCGCCACAGTCACTGGAAACCATGGATACGTGAGGTTGCTATGATAGACGGTCGATTTCTGCAGTCAGAGACGGCGGCCAGGCTGGAGGGTGGACATCCGTGTCCTGCGGTTGGCTGGCAACATGTTTGGGGTGTACCCAGCCTCGCCCCCTCCTGCTTCCTGTGATGGGCTGCAGGTCTCCCCACAACCCTGTACTAATTAATGCTTTGGAAGATGGATGGATATATGGATGGATGGATGGATGGATGGATGTGCAATGTTTTTATGAGACAGATAACATAATAAGATATGGGTGTCAAAATATTTTGAGTGCTGGGGGGGATATTTGTTATTAGTGTAATTTGTGTAATTTAGTGTAATTTAGTATAGTGTAATTTGTTATTTATCAAATTAGGTTTTTACCCCTGGACAGCTCAGTGGAGAGGAGGTCCAAATCCCTCCTCCAGTCTGAATTGTACCCAAGTACTTGCTGAAAATGATTTTTATTGGTGGTCCATTTCTGACAGTCGTAGTCAATCCATGTGAAAAGTGGACGAGTTGTGGTGAAAACCACCCCTCTGTCACTAGGACGCCTGTACTGAGCTTACTGACCAGACTTGGCAAGTGTTTTACTGTCTGTGTAATGTAGTCAGATTATATTTAATGCCACAATATAGAGGTTAGCCAAAATAACTTGACGTAGTGCCAAAATAATGTAAATGTAGCCAGTTACCCTGCTGAAATAAAATCAGCATAGACCAGCATCATTTCCACGCTGGTCCATACTGCTGAGTGCTTGTTTCTGTGCCAGTGTCACTGATGGAGCAGCATAGCTGTGCTGGTCTACCTGCACATGAAGCTGGACCATCAGCAATATTTCATCAATTACGCTGGTCCAACAGCACCAAAGCACAATATATGCTGGTAAAAGCACATGCACTGTGCAGCTCATGCTGATTACCAGCTATGCTGGTCTATGCTGGTTTTTTCAGCAGGGTATCCATGATTTTTCCAGTGCTTTACCGTGGACCATATCACTGAACACAGCTTATCTCGTTAAAATTTGAATTTTAAATATCCACCTCCTTACCACTCTCATTAATGCAGTTTTTAGAAGAACAACACTTCTTTTAAAACAATGAAGAAAATGGAAAGCGAAATCATAACTTAGGAACAAAGTGCAGCGATGGGGGAAAATGAGCGGAACATCAAAGCGGCTCCCACTACAGTCTGGCTGCCATCGCCTCCTAACTGCTGTGTTAATGAGCCCTCGGGTAAAGGCCCCCGGCGGCCCCCAGGGGGGGCCCTCCCTTTCAGGGGCATGCTGGGAGGGACGAGGAGGCCGCAACGGCACATCGCATTCCTCTTCAGACACAGAGCGTTCTGGAACAGCGGGCCGCTCGTGCTCACACCTACAGGTGAATAAATATATCGTGCGCCGACAGAATGGGTTATTTCTCCTACAGATGGGGGCACGAGGGGCAAATGCGTTTCCATAACTACTCTAACCGCACTGGCAGGGCCCCTCAGAGGCCATGGGGAGCCCTAGGGACGCTGCACCTCTGGTGCTCCTTATGGCAAAATATATTTACCCATTTTACTTTATCTTGGACAGTGCATGTTGGGGGGGGGGGGGTCGCAGGCATTGAGGGTTTCTGGGAGAGTGGCTTGATACCAGTGGTTTTCTACGTCAACCCCCTCCTCAGAAGGTGGCACCTTAGGCTACCTGTGTGGCCAATAGCATCCTCGGGGACCTGCAGACTGTCCATGTTTTTGCTTTCAAAAATGTGGACTGTCTGGCAGAGAGCTGGGAGGGAGCAAGAATGTGGACCATCTGGGAGGGAGCAAAAATGTGGACTGTCTGGCAGGGAGCTGGGAGGGAGCAAAAATGTGGACTGTCTGAAGGGAGTTGACAGGGAGCAAAAATGTGGACTGTCTAGGAGGGAGCAAAAATGTGGACTGTCTGGCAGGGAGCTTGGAGGGAGCAAAAATGTGGACTATCTGGGAGGGAGCTGGGAGGCAGCAAAAATGTGGACCATCTGGGAAGGAGCAAAAATGTGGACTGTCTGGCAGGGAGCTGGAGGGAGCAAAAATGTGGACTGTCTGGCAGGGAGCTGGGAGGGAGCAAAAATGTGGACTGTCTGGGGTTCCCTGAGGGCCGGGTTGGGAAACACTGGCCTATAGTATTAAACAGCACTGACTGCTGGTTTGGGGTCAGGCTACAGCCCATGGACAGGATTGAAGCCACAGCCCTGGGGGGTGCTAGACTGCAATGCTAAGCACTGGGGCTTCGTACCGGCCATCTGACAGACATTTAGGTTAGAATTCAGTTTATGTTTTTAATCATGTTTGGAGTCTCGTATGTGCATAAACAGGCCTGATTAACATTCATTAAAAATAAGCTTAATTATCTTGACAGGCACCTCTTAACATGTTTATTTGTGGTTAATTAAACTTGTTGCCACCTTAAGCTGTGTTTGGAAGACAGCTCAGTCTGATAGTGCTTCACCTTACAGGAAATCCGCCCTGCAGACGGAGGCTCTGCTGTGGCTCTGGCACTTGCCTTTCCCTTTCGGGCAGGTCTCGAGGTGCCAGGATGTGGGATTTCACTGAGGGAGAGGGACTGCATCCTCCACTAGGGAGCCCAAAGGCAGCCCAGCTCTGAAGCATGTGGCACAGGACTCTGGAAAGTGAAGTGCTTGATGATCCTCTGCCTTATAGTTATGCCCAGACATGCCCCCTTCTGTTCACTTCCTGGGTCAGCTGAGGGTCATGGGGCCTGTGCTCTCAGACAAGCATTGAAAGAGACGTTGCCACCTGCTGGTCTGGAGATGCTGTAACATTTGAATTTAAAGATTTCTAAATAATTTTAAAAACATAAGAATTATGCAGGATCCCTCTAGGTGCAGAAATTTACTGGTTGTTAAACAATGAAAAAGATCAAAGTGAATTCTTTTTATCCCAAACCCAGAGTTCTTGCTTATTGAGCTAAAAATGTGCTGAATGTTCGCTCTGTCTGTATTCCTACTGAGATATTAACGATCACAAATGAGAAGCAGGCTGCCTCGTACCGGCATGTGCCGAAACAAGGCCCTGAACCCGGCTTGGTTGCCCTCAGAACATAACCCTGGTTTCCATGGGAACCCTAAAGGTCAGTCAGAATCTGTTTCAGCAGTAGTATGAATTATAGCTACGGCAGACTGGGAAATAAATCTCTCTCCTTGATTGGGAGGCGAGCCGAACACCATAGCCACGGTACTGGCTGAAGCTGGCCGCCTGACGGTCCCGAAACGGAGCACCGGATGCCCATCCCCACTGTTTTTTGACCTGAGGTGTGAATATGGTTTGATGGGAAGCCCCCTAGCTGGAGTTCTAGCTCTCGGATCATGTCTGTACTAAAAAAAAAACAACTCTGAATGACTGAATGTATACCACTGTGTGGTACAGAAGCAAAGGTGATGTTGCCTTTGGCGATGCCGGGAGAACTTCCCAATCCCAGCCTTGCTGCATTCTCAGGTCTTTTGACAGCCCTCCAGGAGCTTGAGAGAAGCACGGCTACCAAATCCGTACTAAGAATCATGGGAAAATTTCACACTGTTTCATGTGTCCGCTGCAAACGGATTAGTGTTAGGGTATTCCGTGAAAATTGGCACTTCCTTGGCTGGCTGGCACGTTCTGGAATTCAGACCCGACACACGTGATTGCTGAAAGTGACTCCGCCTAGCAGGGAGAGAGCAGGCATCTGTGTGCTCTCAGTGTGTCGCACGAGCCGGGCATGGCGCCCCCTAGCATCCTACTAAAGCAGCCGCTGCCCGCTGAGGACCGTCTCCTCAGGGCCCACCAGCCTCACTGATGCCCATCAAAATCAGCGTTCAGGAAAATTGAAAGCTGTCTCTCGTGGATTCCAGAAAACAGCCACCCTTCGCCTTCATCGCGAGCCATTTAGCTGGCAGGTCTCAGCAGGGCATCGTGCAGCAGGCCGTCGTACAGCAGGCCGTCGTAGCTCCCTGCCAAACTGCTGGAATGCCGTGTTGCTTTCACTCTTCTGCCCAGTTCATCCCATGCAAGCTCTTAAAGACTGAGGTCTGAAGGCTGAGTGTAGGCCTGGCCATTAGTTTGAGGTGTTCCTCACTTTCCATCTATACCAGACAGTCCTGTACCGCACAATTTTGAGGTGTCTTTTAGGTCGGTGTCTTGCTGAATAATGGAGGAAAGTTGCATCCACTATAATACTGATCAGATGACATGTTACATTTATAAAAACGCTTTTCAAGACACCCAAAGACCTTTACCTAACCAATGGGGAGCGACTCAAATCAGCACCACAGTGTAGCCCCCACCTGGATGATGCGACAGCAGCCATTCTGCACCAGTACACTCACCACACTGGTTGAGATAACATTGTTCGGTAAATATCACCAACTCCTGCACCAGCAAAGCAATCATGACGCAGAGCCTCTTCCATACCTGTCAATGGACCCAAACATTACAAATTATGACTCATCAGTCCATAAGACTGATTTGCTCTCCTATTCATTTACAGGTATGTTAAGGTTTTTGAATGAACTCAAACCTTTGACTGGCACTGTAGTCAATAAAGGCTTTTCCTCAGTCTCCGTCTGCAGGACAGTTCCAGCGAGAACGAGCTTTTAAGGAGATGAACGACAGAGTGATTTCACTCTGGAATGGGGGGGGCTACTAACCTCAGCCCCCCCCGCCTCATTCATGGTGGTGTAAATACTCCTGTTATCGTATGATCCTTCCCGCGGGGGCCAGGCTGCTATAAAATGCCGTATTACCGCAGAATAAATGGACAGCGGGAGAGACGTGTTTAATTTGAAAACGCTGAAGGAAAAAGCCGAGTGTTATTTATGACGGCGGTGTGCGTCTACGGGGGAGCGAGCCGTCGTGCGTGTGAGGGACGAGGGTGCGCCGCAAGCTTTTGCGTGTGCTTAGCGTGTTAGCCCAGTGTGATCAGGTGATCGAGCACCCGGGATACGCCCCCAGGGTGAACCGTCAACTGATGACCAGCGCCAGTGCCATTTGTTACTGAGAGGTTCTGACCCAGATTGTCGCAGTAGTGGCAACGGAGCCGTGATACACTGCCAGGATTAGCACAGTAGTCTCCATGTGAGGGAAATACACCTTTAGTTGACCAATCAGAGTGTCCAGTCTTTTCCCAGTTACATGTAGGAGTGTTCTAGGTCTTTTTTAACTGCTTTATGTATTGGTAGTGCTGGGCAGAGCCATGCATTGATGGAATAATGTCTTACATATTATCAGCCAGAAGGGGGCCGTGTGATGGTGAAACTAATCAGTTGCATCAATGGATGTGAAACCTCAGGTACTGAATCCCAGCTGACCCTGATTAGCTTACTGGAATGATGCTGCTTAAATAAGGTCAGCTGGGAGGATGTGGGGGAGCATGAGACCTGACACTCAGCAAGGTCTTTAACAGGGTCGTTTACTTTGCTCTCTTTCGGGGGTCTTTAGTGTCAATAGTGAGTCTTCGCTCTGGTATGAGCTTGTGTTACTTAAAGAGACACCTTTCCCTCATTTGGGGGTCTTTAGTGTCGTTAGTAAGTCTTGGCTCAGGTGTGAGCTTGTGTTTCTTAAACGTACGCCTTTCTCGCATTTATATTTTAATTCTGACAGCTCCTTTGGTTTGGAACCCCCTGCTGTGTGGCTTTAAGTCACACCTTCATCATGCAGCTGGCTGCAGCACTAAAGCTCTCCGAGGTCCCTGCATCCCTGCGGAACCACTACCAGCCATGAGCCTTTGAAGGTGCTTAAAGACCAGCATGATTCAACATGGCCACCTCGCACAAACCAACATCTGACAACACAGACAAGGAAAATGGGAAAAACACACAGCAGCATGCCGCGTGGGCTAGACCCCACCCTGGGTGCCCCCCCCATCTTCAGGTTGTCCACAGTGCTGCATGGTTCCTGTGATTCTAAGAAGACCAATCAGTCAATCTGCTATGAGACGCCTTTATTCTGAGATCTAAGAGGCTCAGCTCCTGTAGCTCAGCAAGTTGAGAACTGTGCTAGTACTGCAATGGTTGTGAATTCAAATCCCAGGATTAAAATCAAAGGGCTTTATTGTCATTGCACAACTAAATGCACATAAATCGTAACCCTTCACTCTAGTGTGGTGTTTCCCAACCCAGTCCTTGGGGACCCACAGACAGCCCACATTTTTGCTCCCTCCCAGCTCCCTGGCAGACAGTCCACATTTTTGCTCCCTCCCAGCTCCCTGGCACAGTCCATATTCTTGCTTAGCATAAACATGGGCTGCCTGCAGATCCCCGAGGACCAGATTGGGAAACTCGGCTCTGCTGTATGCCGCTTTGGATAAAAGTGTCAGATAAAGGAATCCAGTGTAAAAGCGGTGATGGTGGTTTGTACCGCATCCCCTAAGTGCCGTCCCATGGGAGCAGCGGTGAGGCCCGACAGGCCGCAGTTTGTTTCCATTTTCCTGCTCAGATGTATGCAGGTCAGCCTCGCATCTCTGCTTTGAGGCCGCGACGGCTCTCGCTCCGATCTGCTGGCGAACCGCCAGTCAAGCGTGTTATGCTGTCGCGGGTTATGTGTTTGATTTGTTAGAAAGCTATTCCCGCTCTGAATGGCGGTCTTGAAGCGGCAGTGATACAAAATAAGCCTCTGCAGGAAGACCCACTAAAGGATGAAGATTGTACATAAACAGCCTGTAGAGCGGGTGGCCTGTGTGACCCAGCACTCGGTCACGGTCTCCGTCACACGGGGGCAGAAACGGCCCTGTGATGCTCACGCCTACATCCCACATCAAGGTAAAATGATGGACAAAGAAATGTTACATGGTTGTGCAGTTTGGATCAAAACATAGACACAAAATAAGGGGCATGGTGATCTGTAGCAGAAGAGGAGAAAGAAAGGTGTGTTTTGCCTATGAGAGCATGTATCACGCTATGTGTTTACATGTGTGTGTGTGTGTGTGCGCGTGCGCGTGCCTCAGTGTGTTTACATGCATCTCTCATGTTCGGTAAATCCTGAAAGCGAGACCCAGGAGGGGTGTCAGGTTTAAATGTAGACGTATGCGGAATCTAACCGCTATCAACTTCCATTTTGCAGCCTTCATTTGGGCGAAGGCAGGATTCATACACTGCATTGAAATGAGGATGCGTGTGCAATATCCTCAGGGACAGGGAGACAGGAGCCGCACATGTGTGTGTGTGTGTGTGTGTGTGTGTGTGTGTGTGTGTGCGTGCGTGTGTGTAGCAGGTTCCATTCCCACTGTTATCCTCCCTCCCCTTATGTTAGGTGGGCCCCAACGCTGAATGATGGTGGGGTTACAGTGCCAGGGGGAGGGGGGGTGAGGCCGAGGTAGTTGGGGGATTTAGTGGGCGGGGGGTGTCTGACAGCGGGGATGACAAGTGAGTGGCTGGATGAGGCTGGGACCGCTGCAGTATCTCACCAGGGGGTTCCGCAAAAAGCGCACAGAGTCGCCAGCCCATCGACGCCCTTTAGCGCTAGAAGATAGGGCAGTGGGGATATACGGAGCGACCTACGCAGGATGGGACACACCCCAGCCCTCACCGCCAGCCGGTCGGGCCTCTCGGCGCCCCGGGCCCGCGTCCATCCCCAACTCCCGGGGGTCTTGTTCGCGGCTCGCGGAGCAGTGGCGGCCATCTGGCTGTTGGCGGGAATGGTGCGTTACGCCTGTTAGTTGCGCTCAGTTTGACCCACGGGGGGGGGGGGGGGTGGCGGCGTGTGGCAGAGAGCGTGGCCAGAATACCCAAAGAAGCTTCCTGTTAGCTTTCAGGCCACCGCTGATGGTAGCAAGACTTTAGCTTGCGGCATGGAGGCTCTGTCTGCTGATGCGCTGTCACCATCATGTCTGGTCACGTGACCACTTCCCATGTTACTCTGCACTAAGCATGGAAATACAGCGCTTTCACACTGGTGCAGTGTTTGTCAACATCACTGCCGCAGTTTGTTTTGGCGGGCTTCATCGAACTAGAAGGGCCAATCCGCTGACTTTGAGATGCACACGGCGAATGAAAAGGATATCCATTAAAATACCCTTTTTTGGCTGAAAACTGAATGAAAATAAGGAACAAAATTCTGAAGAGGTGCAGGTTACGGAGGATCAGTCACGTTCACCCATATCTGCAGAAGAAATAATAGGGTGTCTACCCAGAATGCACTGCACGGCATCCAGGGAGATGCCAACCAGAGAAAGATCGGCACCCCCTACTTAGAGGTAGAGACAACAGGCCGCATCGGTCAGCGTTGGCGTATGCAGCGTCGCGGCCGACAGCGACAGCCTGCGGGCTATTTATCTCAATGTGATGCACTTGCAATTACTGCGATGCGTTGAATGCACTCGTGTGCATTTTAGTGCAAATATTAAATTAGTTTCCAGGTGAAACGTTTGCTTTCTGGGTGTTGTTGTGTACTGGCGAATGCAGGATGAAATCATGTTTTATTTATCTGAAGAATAATACATCAATTTGACCCAAGGTGAATGCGAAGCTACTGAGAAGCGTTTTGTATTTATAGAGCTGGGATTCTTTTCAGCCTGATCCAGGTCACATTTCTGGCTCAAAGCTACTATAAAAGGGCTCTTCCTGTAATTTTAGGTTACTTCCTTAACCGCCATGCCACCTGCTGGCCTGCCGTATGCAGCAAAAAGTTGCCTTATCGTAGCTAGCAGGGGTCGCTAAGCCGTTACTTTCTGTAATGGTGTGGGATATTTTGGCTGTCGATGTGCAGATTGATAGTGGGATCATAGCAACCGAGAAGTGGTCAGTTAGCAAGCAAAAGAAATGTGTGAAATCACAGGCAGGTTTTTCTTGGGTGTATCGTTTCACTTTGCCTTTTCTCTGCGATTCGGTAATCGATTATACTGCCTGTGAGTGAACACTCCCGCCCCGCCTGCTTGCTACCGTGGACGTGAAACACACCAGATTTATTGCCAGCCGCCACTTTTACAAAGCCTGACGAGTTATGCCCTCACGTTATGGGCGATGCTAATTAAAGTGATTGGGTCCAAACCCATCTCGGCCACTGGGATGCGCTCTTCTCCAGAGCTGCAGCTGCTTATTGATATTCCTGGCTGGGCGTCGTTTATAGCCGGAACAGAGTGAGGGCGGGATGATTCTGATGACCTTATTAAAAATGCTTTACAGTCACTGCACTTCGACTCGTGGCGAAGCCCTGACGTGCTGCGTCTGAGCCGAAGGAGGAGGCGCGTGTTTTAAGGAGAGGAGTGGCATAAAGATGTCACGCGGGAGCGGCGAGGCGCCACGATTTACAGCGCCAGCTCGCCGCCGCCTCGGAGACGGCCCAGCCGATGAAACGCCGTTATGTGACACGGCTGGAAATGAGAAAGTCAGTTTAGTTTTTTCCTCTGAGTAACCCAAACACCTGCCCTTTAAACATGTCGACGGAGGTTACAGGGATACAGGGGTGGGGGGGCGCTATCTCGCAGTGTGAAGGCGGCTCCGGAGATGTCCTGAACTCGCTGGCAGAGGGCCATGTGGCTGGGCGAACTGGGCGCGTTGGGTGAAGGTCCAGACTATTCTATTTCCCTTTCCCCTCTGTTTTTGATGTCCATTCCTCATCACAAGTCTGCTTGTGTCTCCCCTCCCCCCGAGAAGTGCCCCCCCCGGTTCAGGGAGACCCACTCAGGCACAGCTCTTTGCTGATCTTTAAGAACATGCTCTGGGATGAGTCGACGAACAGGAGCTGACATGTGGCCTCCCAAATCCTTCCCGTCGGTCCCGAAGACCATTTACCCTTGGAGGTGTCCCCCTCCCCTGCTGGGGATTACCTTTGGGTGCAAAACAAAGATCAATCCCCTCAGCTGAAAAAGGGCGAGTGCTAATACCCAGGTGTGTGAATCCCCCCTCCCCACACACTTTCATTGTGAAGGACCTAGGACAGTAATCTCTTCTGAACCATCCCCCACTGCTCACCCAACCCATTGAAGTCCATGTGACTCTCTAGGCAAGCTTCACTAAGTCGGTGCCCCTCCAGGATATGGCGCCTCCGGTGCCCATCTATGCCGCCTAGTGGACGGACCGGCACTGCCCCCATCACCTGCCCATACACACCGAGATCTGCTCTCTCCCGTTAGACGCCTCCGCACCGCTCAGCATAGGGAGGCGCCCGGTGAACACGCCTGTGCGTTTGGCCTCCCTGGTGTGCCACTCTGTGGGGCTTGACCCCATCCTTTTCAAAAACAACCACTTACCGGAATCTACAGGGGCTTGTAGCTCATTTAGATGAATCTAAGGACTGGAAAATTCCAGACAATGAGATCAAAACATTTTTCCCTGCTGCAGATTTTGTATTGCTCAGAAAAAACCATCAACATGCATCTCGTTATATATACTGGTGTATGAATCCAAATACGGACTTAATGTTGCTAACTTCTTTAACCAGAAAGACCTTCTCAGAATGAGATGAGCCCAGCATTTGTGCACCAAACTGCAGTCTGGTCTCATTTAAAAGACGAGAGAGAGTAGCCTACTATTTGAGTGAAACCATCAGTCTGCTGATCCAGAAGACAGCATTAAGATAAACATGCCTCTGAATATTCATGTCCTCCAAATCTTAGCAGTTGGTTTAAATCACGCCTACAGCTGTCCTGTCTGGCTTCAGACACTGTGTTACATTTTGGTCGGTTAACTTGTTATATGGGTTTGATGGGTAACGTTTATCGGCGCGTTAACTTACGACGTGTTGATATCTTTCTGTTATGTTTTTGAGTCCATCTCCAAAATCACATACATACTTTTACATGTAATACATATTCATACATACATCCATGAGTTCATACATCATCCAACTGCTTATCCTGCCGGGGGGGCTGGGCACAGGGTGCCAGACAGGGGCCACCCGGGACGGGAAGCCAGTCCATTGTAGCGTATCAGACACATAGTATCATCGAGTCGTTTGACAAATCAAAATCACACAAGATGATTCCATGCCAACTGATCCAGCGCAGCTCTGATCTCTGGATCTCTGTACTGTTTCCTCTCATAATCCCCAGTCTGACAGACTAGGATCCAGTAAACTGGAAATGCTGGTAATGTGCAGATGTTCATAAAACAGCTGGTAAATGTTAATCATCTTTTAATGAGGGCCGAGAAGCACACACACGCACACATACATTCTCCGCCTCTGCCTGCGTGGCACTTGGACGTCCTGTTATAAGGAGGTATGTGTGTAAATCCCATCCACATATCTCACCGCCCGCGGGCCATGGTGCATGCTGGGAAATAACCAAGGTACCAGGGACTAGTCTGCCGCTTGGTCATCAGGCGGCACGCCAAGAGCGCCCACAGCGATCGCGAGCAGAAAGATTCCCATCAACCTTGAAACTTGGAGGAAGGCTGTTTTGCAGCAGATGTGTTCATTTGGGTGCAAGCTGTTGGACTCCTGGCAAGCTAAGGACCACAAGCCATCTCTCCCCATATATATGTGTTTTTTTTTTTTGGAAGCGTCTCACTGATCACCGTTGGGCTTGTGCTGCTCATTTTTAATTAAATTTGTTAAACCCTAAGACAATCGGCATTCCTGGGATTCCAGGTCTCCACTCAGAGAGCCAAAACTGGCTCGATGCCCCCCCCGCCTCGGCTCTGATTCCCGCACACATGCTGTTTGTGTGTACTCCCCTTGCTTGCTGTCTTCCTGAGTCCGCAGACATGTGGCAGGGTGACGCCCCTGTAGCGTGTGCCTGTGTGCCCATTGTGACGGACCGGCGTCCCTTCCAAGATGTCCCCTGCCTGGACTGCATCGTTCCCTGGGATGGGCTCCCAGCTTACCGCGCCCTTGCTCTGGATGGGTGGAAAAGGGATAGATGAATGTGACTCGGGTGATTTGTGAAGGGATTTGGTGGCTTGTCACAGCACCTCCGTCGGGTTCTCCGTCCTCCTGTCACAGATTCTGTCCCCTTTCTACTTAAATTCTCATTTTCTCCACGGTCCTCCCAGCGGACACAATGGGGGCCCGAAAATCAACTGAGGCGGAGGATCCATCGTTACTGGACTTGCCTTTCATCTCTGTCTCTTAAGTAAACCCAACGGAAGCCCAAAAGCAGCTCCTCTCAAGTGATGCATTTTTAATTGTCCTCCTGTAGGCAGGCGGAGGAATGTCTCGAGCCTAAAGGCAGAGCACCACCAACGGCATTTCAAGCTCTCTTCTGACGTTTGATTACTCTGGGCTCCCGTTTGGGTTTCTCAATGTTCCCCGTGGCGTTAGTTAAAGGCAGACCAGGGAAGTTTAATTTCTCCATGATTTTACAGTCGTTTTTTTTGTCTGCCTGTTGTGGCATGTTGTCGACCATAGTGTCTTCTGGCTTTAAACTTTCTGTCTGCTTTCTGTTGCACCATCCTCCTCTGGACAGGCTTGTTCCGGATAATTATTCCGGAGCAGGACTCCGAAGTTGCCACACCTTGCTCTGAGGTGTTGGAGCCTCAGTGGCATTTACAGAGAGGCAGCCATGTTTGTTTGTCAGGTGCTTGTTCCATCCGCATGAGACTGACTCTGCTCTGCACGCAGTTGAATACTGTACCGCTGCATTGTGGGTATTCTGTAAAGCCGTTTCGTTGTGGGACGTTCTGCTAAAGGGGGATGTGGGAGGGGGGCACAGGAGCTGGAAGCCGGGTCTGTTTGCCTTGCCATGCCCTTCATCCAGCGTCCCCCTG
>JAODKC010000047.1:15346519-15359359 GCA_026777985.1 Mormyrops attenuatus | reverse complement strand
ATCAATATAATGTATGCATATATGGAAATGGAGGGAATAAATCTTTAATCACCACTTGTGCTATGAAAAGGATTTATTAACTGGACGGCATCTGGCAGAGGTATCGAGTTTTCAGCATGTCGAAAACATGGCCGGTTAACGATATGAGTAACTTGACAGGCATTGGATTCAGCCAGCAAACAGCTGAGACAGACATATCTCAGTCGTCAGGAGTTTGATACTGATTGAAACCAAACTGCCTGCTTGGAGTCTTGATCCCCAGAACCTCTCTGAGCACCTATGGAGAGACTTAGGAACCATCTTTCACAAGCAATTCCACGCGACTTGGAAGGTCGAATAGAATGGAAGGCGCTGCAGTGAGCTGGCAAAGAGTTTCTCAGTAAGATCAACGGCCACCATTAAAGGCACATCCACACTTGAGCTAAATCTTAAATCAGTGCCTTGTGTGCAGTAGGAGGTGAATATCAGCAGCACCGTACCAGAATGATTAGTGTGATGTGAATCGTCTTCTATAAGCAGTTATCGAGTGCAGGGCAGAGCTTATGTTGAACGCTGAGAGGTATCTGGCAGTCCTGAGTGTGAGCAGAGTCAAGGCAGAAGACAGATAGGACTTTGTGACAGGGACAGGCAGACGTCCCAGAGCAGAGGTCCTTCTGGGGGGTCCAGGTGGGAAGGTGTTGCTGTTTCTTTGGCAGGCGAGCGTGCCAGGTGGTAGCGAGGTCCTGATCTCCGTAACAGCTCCAACTGGCAGCCAGCGCAAAGGCAAATCGTGAATTTCAGGAGGTCACATCGGCACATGCGGTGGCCTTCTGGGTAAGTGGCATCGGGCTGATTGTGTAGGTCGAAAGTCACGCCCGGGGAGATTTGTCGCAGATCCGATGGGAGGTGAACATGGCTTGGCAAAGGAAGACATGAGAAATGTCTTCATCTTGCAGTTCCTCATGACAGTCAGTCGTCTAGCTATACTTCTGCTTACGTCATAAATGTCACTTGTTCTGCATTAGTGATTATTGCCATTTTCCATCATTGAGCCTTGTTGCCTCCCATTTAAAATAAAGCGTTAGGTCACAAATAATAAAGGCAAAATTGCATAGCCTCTAAAACTTAGGCCAGAGTAAGACGGTTCTTGGTCATATGCAAGGCGCTGTGAATGATTGTATCCCAGCTATTTGTTTTAAAATATTTACATATAACAGTAACCCTCACCAGAAGGGGTGGTTTGAAGATGGATGGATTTGAATATTTAGACGCCATATTGTGTATGTTATTCTGGGTATCGCTATGTGGAGCAGACGTTAAATTATGATCTGCTAGCTAATTCCAGAGAACCGCGGAATTCCAAGCAGCATTTCTGGACAGGCCAGCGGCTAACAAATCCAGAGGCAGATTTTATTGCAGCTCACGCGAGCCTTGCCTGAGATGTCATGTGCTGCCGCTTTAATTGGCAGCCAGTGGTCACAATGCATGGCTTCGGGAGAAGGGATTTAACGATAACAAAAAAAAACGACGGACTTAGAATCAGGTCAACCCAAGGAGATGGCCCGCGTTCTACTCGGCACTTCATGTTCTGCGTCGTCACCCGGCCCCCCCTCGGAGCATCAGCACACCCCTACGCCACCGCATGGATGGGTCCCCAGCTGCACTTTGAACGCCACGTCTGCTGGTGCGGGAACGCAACGACGGCAAGCTTGTAGACGACAGAGAGCCTAGATCCGTTATTCTATGCAAATGAGGTTTGCTAAACAGGCGTCCTGGCAGAGGCCAGTGTCCTGCCACCACAATCCCAACACCACCCCCCACCACCCCCCCGCCTGCCTGCCCACCCGATCTCGCCACGCTTGTTAGTGTGTGTGGGAGAAATGGTGCTTAACGAAAATATTGTCAAACTGCCTGGAAAGCATAAAGGAGAATCAGGACAGCATACTAAAATAGCTTCAATTTGAATTGCTAATTTGAGACCCTGAGTAAAAAAGAATGAAATAAATTGGCGAGATTCGTTAACCCTTGGATGTAAGACACAGGTCTGGAGGGAGAGACTTTAGCCCACTTCTAATCCACGGGGCTATTCTCTCGCTCCACGAGTGTGTCTCGCTTTTCGGGGACCTGTTTCTGACACCCCGCTGAGGTGATGGCATAGGGGGGCGGTCCACCACGATTATCTGGGTGTTGGTGCCATTCCCTCACCCGGTTCAGCCCCCGCCTCTCTTATGCCTGTGTAGGTGAGTGCAACTCCTGGTGGCAGGAGGTTCACTACCACCAGAGCATATGTGCGTTTGCTCTGCGAAGGGATTCACATCCGCTGCTGTTGCCAAGCCGATCGCTACGGTGATCGCTACATAGATCGCTACGGTGATCGCTGCATAGATCGCTACGGTGACGCACGGCGGCCATGCTGGGCAGCTCCTCTTCTCTCCGTGAAATGGATCGTGATGACGTGGAATGTGGGTTAAATGTTCGTCTGGGGACAGGGTCACAGCTGGGGTGCAGGAAACGAGGTTAATCGGTACCATGTCGTGTTGGTGGAGCGAAAGAGCCCCGGAGTCATCGCGATGTTTGCCTCTCATTGAGGGCCCTTGCTCTCCACCAGATTTTTTGCAAATTAAATGCAGATAGGTGCAGGCCTGTTCTGTTACATGGTCATGTGTTTCCAAACCCCCTTTTTTGGTCTCTAGGATATTACATTTTGCTTCCACATCCCACATCCACCAGAGGCACTATTATTGGACCCAAAGCCCAGAAATACATAAATACTTTATTAAATCTTCTGTTTCTGACCCCCATGATTTCTCTCTAGTACTGGCTTACAGGGAGTCTAGAACCTGTTTGCAGAACCACAGGGCACATGTTACGGGACACCCTGAACAAGCTGCCGCTTTGTGGCAGGCACATTGACACACATACTTGCACACCTAGCCAGAAGCTTTTGCACTGGAAGAAACTTGTGGAAACACAAGGATATGGGAATTGAACCCACAACCCACGCCTGGAAGTGTGAGGGCAGCAGGAACAGATTAGGAGTGTAAATATAGGCATTCTCCTCTGTTTCCCAATTGATGCTGATTCCAGACGCTTTGCCATTTTGCTGTTCCCTGAGAAAAAACGTTATCTTGAGGGGAATGCATTTGATTTTATAGCAGGAAGCTACCTTACAGGAAGGTCACCCAACAGAAGCCGAACACGCCAGCGTGGACCATTCAGTTTCAGGATCCTCGACACGGCCCAACAAGAGAGTCTAACCACTGGAGACACATTCGGCATTCAGCCCTCCCCCCCCATAATTCCCTGTGCTCTGTTTTAACCCCCCGCTTCCGTGTTCCCCTGCCGTTTATTGTCAGCCTTTCCTTTGATCCCGCAGCTAAAGGAGCTTAGCGCTCCGCTGGCTACATGACAAATCCACTTACGGCGGGCGGGGAGACCTGTAATTGACTTCCCAGCAGATTAGCGCCACGCTCTCCCCGCCATAGGAGACCCGGGAGAAGCTTCTCTCGGCCCGTGCAGAGAAGCCTGACCTCCCCCAGTCCCCCCGTCGGGGACATGCAGGGGTCACGCCAAACTCCCTGTTTCCTGAGTCAAACAAAGTGTAAAGAAGACCCAAGTCTGACGCGCGAGATAGGTGTTTGCGGTCCAAGCCTGACCGTGACTTGGTCTGTACCTGCTCTGTCTTAGAGCTCTAACAGCACCTTGGGAGTCCTTACCTTTGTGGGACTTTTAACAAATATCAAGCAGGAAAATGAGTACCGGTATATAAATGAGCGTGAGCTATTTATGAATATTCACTACTGTGTTTAATAGCATTAAATTAATAACTTTTTGGTCTATGAATAATACTAAACACTAGTGCATGTGCTGTAAGACCTGGTCCTCTGAGCAGATATTTCCTGGCGAGATGCTGGCTGACTCCGCTAATTAGCTACTGCAGGATTAATACACCCGAGTATTAAAAATGTAAAGCACCTCTAAGGGGCGCCGTGTCATGGCCCTTCTGTGCTCCGGAGCACTAAACTGGAGACAGTTGATAATCTATTAATCCATCAGTGGCTCTTATGAGAGCATGTCAGCCATGTTTGTGTTTTTGCTAGCTTACTGAACACTCGCTTTTGGGTTTTAACCCAGTTTCACGTTTAAACCGCTTCACCTTGTAAGACGGCTAATCGAGGAAACGTTCGTATATAAACACGCTCTCCACCTGTATCCAGGATACACAAATTGAAACGTTTAATATTTAAAACGGCATGTATTCAGTGCAATATTATGATCCTTATGCTAGTGGGCTGGGTTTGTTTACACTGAAGGTGGATTGTGGGTAAAGGGGTGTGGTTTATACAAGCGCGCAACAGCTTGCGGGCCTGGGGATTCGCTGTCAGTAGCAAGGCAGGAGGGATATTCTGATTTATATTCCATGCTGGTTCCTTCTCGCTGGGGCCTTATTAAAGCACCCGGCTGTTAAGACATTACTAGCAGAATAATTGGTGAGGCTGCACTTCCATACAGTAGGGCGGCCTTTAACCTATGACCTCCCGCCATCTTGGGTAGTTGCTTAGCAACTAACAGCCGGTCGTTAGCTGTCATGAGAAGTGTTCATTTGTGAGGATATGTTCCAGGGAGCAAACATACTTCACACTGTTATCCCCCCCACCTGTGACTTTATCAACATCATCCAACGGTGACGTTCGTGAAAAACAGGGACAGAGTCCCCCTCTGCTTTGCCGACGTTGTCACACTCACATTTCATGCCTTAATTGCTGAGTTCACACACGCATTGTGGCATTAATCTCCCAACTGCGACTCCAGGTGGAGATGGCAATTAATATTTTGCTGACTCAAATTAAGCTCAGCACTTGAACGCTGTGAGCGGGATTGACTACTTGCTGCTGATTGGCTGGCCGATGATGTGAAAATGTGTGCATCACGGCGAGCTTCACATACAACCCGTTATGCCTTACGGCACCCCCGCCATCGGGCCGAACGCCAGCTCATCATGAGCGGGCCGCCTGCTAGTGATCGGTAATCACCAGGTGATGATCACATCGCAGGTTTTATTGTCACAAGTGCTGGGAGGAACACGCCAAAATTCCGCCACAGTTGCAGGGGAGGGGCCACGTGCATGGGAAGGTGATCGGACAAATAGTGCAATACAAGGCAAGACAGTGCAATATGAGAATGAATAAACATAATGAATACATAATAAATAAGTCATGCGGTGTTGGGATGAGGATGTGCAGTTTGCGGCAGTAAAGTATGTAATGCTGATAAAGTGTGAGTAGTGGGTTAGAAATAGTGTTCAGGGCCTTGGATATGCATCGGATGAACTGATGCAGGTCATCGGCAATTTAGTGACCTGATGGCTTGGGGAAAGAAGCTGTCCCTGAAGCGGGTGACACGGGTGGTGATGCACCGGTAACGTCTTCCAGATGGCAGGAGGGCGGTGAGGGCGTGTGCTGGGCGCATGGCATCCTTGATGACAGACTAGGCCCTCTTCTGCCAGCATGAGGGGCAGATTGATCCGTGATATTTGAAGCCGTCTGCACAGCCCTTTGCAGTAATCTGAGTGGTCAGGTTATCATCCAGTCAGGAGGCGGTCAATGGTGAAGCAGTAGGCGTCCACTAGGGTGTGGGTTCCCAGCCCAAAACTCTTCGGCCACTTCGGGAAGAAAAGCCTCCGCTGAGTCCTACTGAGCTGAACCCTGAGTGGATTCCAGTGTGCGCTGGAAGAAGAGCTTAGTGGGCCAGCAAAAGATCAACTATCAACTGCGGATCAGTCCCAGAGGTGGGCAGAAAGTAAAAATCCGAACCAAGATTTTGTTTCAACCAACCAGTTGAATGCTCTGCGACTGTGACTCCTCATACTAAAGTTGTTGGTTGGAACAAAATCCTGAACTATCCACCTCTGATCAGTCTCCATTAGACCCTATTGAATTTCCTATGAAACAGGAGAATGTTTGCCTTTTTACACAACATCCTGTAGGGGGCGACGTCAGCTTACCAGCTCTTTAGGTCAAATCACCTGTGTGCTACTTAACTGCCACTTATATGAGACTGGCTCCACGAGACACATGGAGACTGACCCCACTCCCAGCTGTAACCTTCAACCTATGCCCATCTGGTTCAACATGTGCAGACACCGAAACCACAGTCTCATCTGTACCCAAATGATATTAATATCCCTGCCTCCCACCCTCTGTGAGTGTTAGATTAATATTAGTAGTAGTGATCACTTGGTGCTTAATGCATTGACTTGGCAGTTTTATCCAATGTGGCTTGCAAGCTTTATCTGCTTATTGAGCTGGACGATCTACCAGAGCTGCTTTGGCAGATTACTCGGCTCAAGGGTACAACAGCAGCCCCCTCGCTGGATTGCTGGAGTAACACTATTTCATTGAGGATGGACCCCAGGCTGGGTCGTGACTAAACTGGGCCCTTTTTAGCCTGATGGTTGCTGGCTCTAGGCCCAGAGCTGCTCAGATCTGCTGTTGTACCCCTAGGCAGCGTGCGTAACCAAAACTGTTATCCGGCTGTGTGCACCATGAGCCGCTTTGGGTACAAGTGACAGCTGTGTCACTGAAGGTCACAGCTAATTGGCTGCCAGCTCCCGCCCTCGGATTTCACCCGGAAAACGCTGTCCCTCGCTGTTTGGACAAACATCTGTGACAGGTGTATGCAGGGGTCCGTAAGCAGGACGCCTACGCTGACATAAAGGGCATTTTTCAGAAAAGAGCGCTAATTTCTCATGATCAGAGGTCGCCTGTCATCTTCAGAGGGTGTCGCTCCCACGTACTCCCGTCCTCGCTGCGGCGCGTCTGCCAAGGCAGCGGATCCTGTCGGAGGCTCATCCCCATCACGTCTCCAATGTCAGATTGTCACGGGACGCGGCAGAAACTCCCATATTTCCAAACGATTCCCTGAAAGCTGCCGTAACGGGTCCGTAATGTGATTCGTTAAGGGTGTGTGTGTCTGTTTATGAAGAATTATAACGTGCAACTGTGCCGCTCATTTTTCATGTAGCGGGTTGCATTCTTCTGCGTGTCTGATAAATATTGTCGTTCTCTGCTTCATCATCTCTGCTAAATATTAAATCATAAGGATGCTCTGTCTCGTTCTGCCTCTCAGTATCTCTCTCTTTCAGTCTCATTCTCCTCCCCTTCTCTTCATCTCTCTCTCTCTGTCTCTAGTTCGGTCCCCACTTAGACTTCCCAAATCATATCCGTCCTAAGCCTCAGTTTGTATGGCCTTATCCATGTGTCTCAGGGCAGACAGATGAGATATTTAGCTCAGATATCCTGAAGAGACCAGCCTCTTGCTCTTGGTTCCCCGAAAGGTCAAAGGTAAAGTCTCCGTAAAACGTTTACATCATGCGATACTACAACATACTCTCCCCTTCTCACAAAGATGAGCTCATCAGCTGAGGAATCCTTATTGACACCGTGTATCTATGGGGCAGAGAGCTAGAAAGAACCTTGAACTTTTGCATAGCACCTTGAAAATGTTGTCAGCTGGCTGCCGGCAGCTTTCCTTGTTTTCCTTTGTGTGTCGTGAACAAAAATCACAGCTGTAACGTTAAAATCAACAGACATTTACAATGTCATGGAGAAGGACAGGCATTGCAGCCCAAACATAATTTATGTTTAGTCATAATTAAAGGTTTCTTGATGAGAACATTAGCATGCCGTCTTGGGGGCAACTGTGGCCAGAAGACCATGGAGAGACACTGTGGGACCACAGATGTTTTAGGAAACTGTCTGACGATTCAGGATGAGGGAACTGGGAACGTGGAGGTGCTGACCAGTACTGGGGAAATTGTTGAGTGGTGGAAGGAAAACTTTGAAGAATTCTTGAACGCATTAACAAAAATAATGATAACTATAATGACACTTTTATTGATCCCTGTGGGGAAATTCTCTATTAACCTACGCCGTCTTGCTCTCCATGACACACAGATGCATATTTAGGTGAAAGCAAGCTTGACAGCCAAGGGCAGCCGCCTGCCGCTACACACACAGAGCCGGGGTTTTTGGAACTTGCTCAAGGGCCCACAGACATGACTGCTCTGCCAAAGCCAGGCTCGAACCAACAACCTTCCACGCAGGGGCACAACCTACTGAGCCACACACTGCCCCCAATATAAGTCCTCTCATTGGAAGGTAGTCTATCACTGGCTGGATTTTGCTGGAAATCACTCTGAACACGCTTGAGTTCCGTAATGATTAATTTGAATGTAAAATACAAAAACAACAAAAGTTGAATGAAAAGATGAGTGCTTTTGGATCTGTGTAAAGTGCATAGGTTTGGTTCAGTGTCTCAGCCCGTCTGGGGCCCTCCACAAGAATATAGTGTTCTTAGTTTCTGCAGCCAAGGTCGTGTCCCAGTGTTTTTCCAGAAGACTCTGTCTCTGCTTAGACCTAACAAACCTGATGGCGCCATATGAAAAACAACCAGTCAGGCCATGCTGAAGGTCACAGAGTGTGGAGATCACCAAACACGAGGAAGGGAGGGAGGCAAGGTGCTGCAGCTTGTTTTGGGGATATATGATTACGGTTGGTCAGAAGCTGCGGGGATAGTGAAATGCATCCGGAGGAAAGGTTGGGGCTATGTGACTTACGTGGGTAAAGTATCACTGGAGAGAACTTTGCAGCTGGTGCATGAAGTTGAGTTAAAGTAGGATTATGCAAACGGCGCGTGAAATAGAGATTACAGATTACAAGGCCACTTCTGGGATTTGAAGCAGTAACCTTCTGGATGCCCATAATCAATACACCACTATGTAAAAGATTTCACCCCACCAAGTGCATAGATCTCCATTTCCTAGCACTGCAAGCTCAAGAATTCCTGCTCCCATTTCAGCTGTCCTGAATTCCACGTCCGGGGATTTTTAATTAAAACGTTTTCAGCATCTGCTAAATCGCGCCTAATCTTCTGATCGCGTCTTCAGAGGTGTTCAAACGGTAAGTTGTTTGCCATTTGCTGTTTGATCGCGTGCCAGTAGGATTTCCGAGCGCGGTCAATGCTAATCACATTATGCACTTAGCGAAACACAATGTGTGCCAAATTAGCAGCACATTCTTTCGGTTCTGAATCAGTTTAAGGCCAGTTAATATGTTTAATATCCTCACGGCATCTTTGAAATCTAAATGATCTGCATTGTCTCCACCTTACTTGATGTAAAGGGCAGAGGTCTTCATAGTTAACCCCTTTTTTAAGTAGCAGTTGGTTGTCAGTGTGCAGCTAAATTTTCCAGCTTCAAGACAGGAAATGATGTATGTAATGAGGGACAGGATGTCCACAGAGACCCTTTTACACCACATCTGGTGCGCTGTGGAATCTGCGCATGACAAGATTCATGGCTCATTCCAGGGGCGTGGGAGGGGCTTGGGTACCCTGACAGATTCAGGGGGCCTGGCACTTGAGAGGGGTTCTTGAATAAGTAAAATTATATGGAAAAATAGGCTGAGAAGCTTGAGGTGACTTTTTTTCGGGGGGCCCAGAATATCTAGCTATCCCCCTGGATCGCGCGATATGACAATGTGAGATGGAGAAGACGCAGGACATTCTTGGGCAGAGTGAAGTCATGTGACACACCCATTGTTTCAATTCACCTCTGCCCCATTCCCAATTTGGCCCGAACCCCACAGCACACGCTCAGACCAGGCTGCCCAACTCAGCACCCCTCTCTAGATGCATTCCATCTCCTGTTCCATTTCCTCCATGTTTCCATAGTTTCATTAAACCCACTACCACTGCTGTACTGGCACCAGTTCCCTCCACCCATTTAAACAACAAATTTAATCCCAATAAACAGAACACCAGATGTGGACATTTCAGGTCCAGAAAGTAAAAATCCAAACCAGGATTTTGTTTCAACCAACCAGTTGAGTATAAAGAGTTACAGTCACAGAGTACTCAACATCCTGGGCTGGATTTTTACTTTCTGTACCTGAAATGTCCGCCTCTGTGGAACACATTCATTTGGGTGTGGTGTAACTCAGCTGTTTATACCAATCCAGAAGGTTGTGGGTTCAAATTCCACAGCTGTGATACCATTTTCCTGAAAATGAGATTTTTCAGTGGTGAAGGACTGTGCCATGTGTTTAACTCATAAGACCATGATTCCCAGAAAATGAACCCGACTGATTTTAATTAAGTCAATCCCAAAGGTAGGAGTGGATGCAAGCAGTTTGTCCGGGTTCTTGTTTCAGTTTCTGGATGTGTTTGGTTTCGCGATATAAAGTGAGGTATCGTGGAACTTTGTTATGCTTTGCTTTGCTGAAATGGTGACTCTCTCTCTGTACAATAAGGGCATTTCCCGGAATTTTAACTGCTGTCCCGTTTTCATAATGGTTGGGATTTTCATATATCTAACCATTAATCCATCCATCATCAATAAACCAATGCAGCCGGATGTCGGATCCTTCGATATACATACTAATATATAACCCATATGTTACTTTAAGACACGGGAAAAGTGTTGATATTTTATAGGAGTCAAGCTGTTATAGCTTGGCCTGTGTGTGAGAGGACCGAGACTGGGAGCAGTGGTTGGGCTCAGGGGCGCTGAAAGGGGGGTTGGGAGATTCCAAGGGCCCCTGAGTGACAGGGGCCCTAAAGAATATATAACATAATTGGATTGGTCTGGGTTGACGGCCGAATGTGATATGCTTTCATGGGGCCCGAAACCTCTAGCAGTGCTGCTGACTGAGCCTTAGCAGTTTGATTTTGATTATAAGGCAGATTGGTCACTTTGTATGTTGGCTCATTTACTCATTATATACACCAATAAGAGCATCTGGTTCCCACTGGATCCATCACAGACACTGTATATTAACATATACAGCGTAACTGTAGGTTTCCACTGAAGAGTGTACTGCGCTTAATATACTATTCATAGAAACACGTTTTTCATTAAGTGACCCGACTGGTGAAGCCTCGTTGGATTTACAAATACAATTTGCTTTTAATAAATGCTGTGGCTTTATTAATACAGGAACTAGAATTTCTTTAATTATTAATTAATAGGAGATCATCACCACGGGAAGAGGATGAGATCAGTTCAATCGTTCAGAGCACTGTGGAAAAATGAAGAGATGGAGGTCTGTAAAATTGTAAAACTCACCCTAATTACGTCCCAAAGGCATCATTCAGCAGTATCTTGTAACTTAAAAAACATGTTTGCTATATATTTAATACATACAAAACCATCAGTACTTAGTCAATCACGGGTGTTAAAAAGGCACGAATAGAAACATTTTCTTTTGTAAGATTTATGAATTTCCCAAGTCGTTCTACAATAAATGCTGTTTCAGGATGATAAAAAAAACGTTTTTTTTATTTCTTGCTGTTTCCGAATCTTATTTTATTGTTGGCTAGTCACTTGGGTCTAAACTATAGTGTGAAGCCCCATGATTGTGTTTTTAATTATTTTCAATTACATCGCGCCTTGCTGAATGAACCAGACAACAATTTGTGTGATTTCGTCAGCTACTGCTTTTATTACCGCTTATAATAAATATTCAGCGCGAACGTAATTGAACCGTAATTGAACCGCTGTCCCGAATTACTTACCCTCGCACGTTCGCTTGGTCGCCTGAAAGGGCGGCAGCCAATTTGCATATTTTCAATTAGACGACTTTCAAATTAATTTTCAAATTACATTTCCGAATTTGAAAATAATCCCGGAAGAACTTGTCAATGGCTGCTTTTAGGCGTCCACTAACGCAACTCATGCGTGCTGCTGTCTTTAAAAACCCGTCATAATAATTTATACAGTCATTTTTTGTCATTCTCATTTTATTTTGCATGGACTTTCAGACAATCTTAACCCCTTCGTCATAGCACTAAACCAATGAAGTCAGTATATGATCATATAATGGTGCACTCGCATTTTTTGAAGTATCTCCTCCATTTAGTAGTATTTCCTTCCCCAACCCCCAAACCTATTAATGTGAAAAATGTTACTGAGCCAGTCACTATTGCACAAGTGATTTGAAAGAAGCCTGATCATGACCCAAACGGTTGGGGGGAGGGGGCATCTGAGCAGGGCCCTTTCAGGGGGCGGGGGTGTGGCCCTACCGGGGCTCTTGGGGGGCGGGGGGCATGTGACCTGTCTTCACGCATGAAAAGACGTGCAGCTACATTTAAAAGCTATCATCAGATTCCATGTGCAGAGTGCTTCTGCCTCACATGCAGGTTTCTGCTTTTTGGGCTGAGTTTAAAGCTGTCAGCCCAATCCGTGCATTTTCCATAAGAGGTGGGGTGACAGTGAGCTTGGAACCGAGACGGAGTCCCGGGATGGGCCGTCCGTCCCGCAGTGGGCGTACATACTCACCAAACTGAATGTTTCTGAATTGCAGGACAAAACCAAACCAGCATGGAAGGGATGTGGAAACTCCACACACAGAGTGGGGGAATAAAACCCAAATCCTGCAGGTGTAAGAGCATGGTGTCAGCCACTGCACCACCCTACAAAGGGGTTTAACCAATCACACGTGATAGCTTACACATCAAAAATCAGGAACATGAGTAACTGAGTTAGGAATAATCTTCTTATTTTATCAGGAAATGGGCATTTTGAGTGTGCAACGGTATGTAGGGGTATTTTCTGGTGAGGTGCAGCTGCTTTTGGCAGGAAAAGGTCTGTGTTTTGGTTCTCTTATTTACTAACGTAGACCCCAGCAGAGACGACTTTGTGTTAAATGGCTGGTTCGGATTATTTAGATTCCTCAGGCATTTCTGTTCTTTGAAATAGCTTCCCAAACGCTTGTCAGACACCATGGCGGGTCTTTCTCTGGGAGCATGAGGGGGCTGAGCGGAATATTCAACGCCGTGCTGTGTGGTCCTGAATGCTGAGAT